>PVKU01002649.1:184408-215443 GCA_004027475.1 Anoura caudifer
AAAAAAAAAAAAAAAAAAAAAGAAAAGAAAAGAAAAGAAAAGAAAAGAACGGAAAGGAAAGAAAAAGAAAGAAAAACTAGGAGGACTATCTTCTAGTGTTGCTAAAGGAAGACTAGGTTCTGCTAAAGAGAGAAAAAGAATAAAATCCCTAAGGATAAACCTAACCAAAGATATAAAAGACCTGTAGTCAGATAATTATAAGACACTGAAGAAAGAAATTGAAGTAAAGACAAATAAGTGGAAGCAAATACCGTGTTCATGGATAGGAAGAATTAATATCATTAAAATGTCTATCTACGCAAAGCAATCTATAAATTCAATGCAATTCTTATCAAGATTCCAACAACATATTCCACAGAACTAGAACAAATATTTCAATAATTTATATGAAATTTTTACGGAACCATAAAGGGACCCATATAGCAACAGCAATTCTGAGAAAGGAGAACAAAGTTGGAGGAATCATGCTACCCAATATCAAGCTGTTTTATAAGGCTATAGTAACCAAAACAGTACGGTGCTGGCATAAAAACAGACACATAGATCAATGGAACAGAAGAGAGAGCCCAGAAATAAACCTACAACTTTATAGTAAATTAATATTTGACAGAGGAAGCAAGCACATAAAATAGGCTAAAATAGTTTATTCAATAAATGATGTTGGGAAAACTGGACAGATACATGCAAAAAAATAAAATTAGACCACCTCCTCACACAACACACAAAAATAAATTTAAAACGGATTAAAGACTTAAGTGTTAGACCCCAATCCATAAAAATACTAGAAGAAAACATAGGCATCAAAATCTTGGACATAGCTCGTTAGCTATAGTTTATCAGATATATCTCCCCAGGCAAGGGAAACAAAAGAAAAAAAAAAAAAAGAGCAAGTGGGACTCATCAAACTAAAAACTTTTTGCACAGCAAAGGAAAACATCAACAAAATAAAAAGAAACCCAAGAATGGAAGAACATATTTGCCAATACATTTGTAAGGGGTTAATATTCAAAATTTATAACGAACTTACAAAACTCAACACCAAAAACAAACAAACAAACAAACAACCCACTTAAAAAATGGGCCAAAGACACTGATGCAAAGAGGACATACAGATGGCCAATAGGTATATGATAGATGCTCAATGTCTCTACTGATCAGAGATATGTAAATTAAAACCACAATGAAGTATCACCTCACACCTGACAGAATGGCTCTCATAAATAAATCAACAAATAACAAGTGCTGGCAAGGATGTGGAGAGAAGGGAACCCTTTGGCACTGCTGGTGGGAAGGCAAACTGGTGCAGGACCATAGAACATCAAAAAATTAAAAAATGGATCTGCCTTTTGACCCAGTGATAATTCTTCTGGAAATTCATCTGAAGGAACAAAAAACATTAATTCAAAAGAACATAAGCACCCCTATGTTCATTGCAGTGTTACTTATAATCACCACAATATGGAAGCAGCCCAAGCGTCCATCAGTAGATGAGTGGATAAAATAACTATGGGACACTTACACAATGGAATTCTACTTGGCTATAAAAAATAAGAAAATTTTATCCTTTGTGACAGTATGGATGGACCTGGAGAGCATTATGCTAAGTGAAATAAGCCCATTGGAGAAACACAAATACTATATGATTTCACTCCTATGTGGAATCTAATGAACAAACTGAACTAACAAGCAAAATAGAGAGAGAGGCATAGATAGAGAGCTGGATGACAGCTATGGGGGGAAGGAGAGGGGGCGGACAGATCCAGCAAAAAGAAAAAAGGACTCATGGACCACAGTGTGGTGGTTGTGGTGGGGGGACGTAAGGGGGATAAGTAGTAACAAAAATTTTAAAAATAAATTAATTAAGACAAAAATAAAATAAGGTGGTACTAAGTAATTTTCTTCTTAAATTTCCTGAAATTAAAATTAGTATCTTTGGCTATATGAAAACATTAAATTCCTCAGGACTTTATATTAAATTATATCTGACAACTTCAGTTGGGCATTGTTATAAAAACAACAGTTCCTGAATATCATGTGTTGTATATAATACAAATAAAACTGATCAAGTGTTTTGAAGCTGTAACAATTTTTACCAGTCATTTTTTTCTTTTTCTTTTTAATTTTTGTTCAAGTACAGCTGTCTCCATTTTCACCCCACCACATCCCCCTGCCCTACCCATCCCCACTTCCCACCCTCTAACCTACCCCCTTTGGCTTTGTCCATGTGTCCTTTATACTTGATCCTTGATGGCTTTTCCCTTATAATCCCTCTCCCCACTCCTCTCTGGTTACTGTCAGTTTGTTCTTTACTAGTCTTCAGAAAGTGCTAGAGGAAGCATATTTCAAATATCCAATTAAATCTCACAGAGCAATGACCTTTTCCTTTCTTTCATCTACAATTAAACATCTCCTTTTAATTTTCCACCACTTTAAAAAAGTAATTTTAAAATCTCAATAATGAGGCATGTTTATGACATCTTCATGGCTATCTCAAAATCTGTAACTACCTAGAAATATAATTGATTGTGTTTCTATTAACCTCAAGCAAGTCATATTCATTTTTATAATCTCCAATCATCTATAATATACTTGTTTTTGTCTAATATAGATATTCTAAATTTTAACTAGTCCTTGTTTTCAGTTTTGTTAATTATATCTTTAAGTTTTAAAAAAATGCATCTTTCAATTAAACCAGTAAGCTAGTGTGGCGGAGAACTACAGAACAGTGATGGAAGTTTGGGGAGTGGTTATGAATTTTTCTTGTGGCTTTTCCTCTTTCTTGCAAAATTAGTATCTTATTAGTAATTAAAATCTACTAATAAATGAGTGGGAAAATTATATTTTAGAATGTTTCACAGTACGAATATTAAAATAACTGAGTTATTATATATACTTAATTTGTGGGTTGCTTCTAATGCAATAGCCACTGTGGTTGTCAAGTCATTTGTTGAAATCATATAAAGGAAAACACAATCTCTGTTTTCTAACTTATTGTCAGGAAGACAAGTTGTGACAATTCATCACACACTATGAACCTATAAGGCCTCATATTTTTCCTTTTGTATTAATATACTTGAACATTAATTTCATGTAGCCTGAAACTGTGAGTGAAGCCCATTAACAGTAGCGGTAGTTTTTTTATTAACTTATTATGAGACAACCCTGAAAATAATCTATTGCTGAACAGGTTCACATTCTTTCCTGTGGCAGACCCTTCTGTGTGGCGTGAGCCCAGCTCCCACTTGGAGATGCACAGGACCCATGCCCACAGAGAGGTTCCCTGGTGGGTAATCAGATTTGCAATATACTTAGGCTATTTTGAAGCTTGCTCTTTGTTAAAAACCCCTCACCCTGCAAGTACTTTGCAAAGACCAGTGTAACCGGCTGCCTATTCATTTGCTAATGTCTTTCTTCTGTGATGTAATGAGGGGCATTGGCTCCTTTGTTGTAACCGGGATAGCGAGGAAGAACCATCTTGGAATGTGAGGAGATATTATTAGAATAAAGGCCTGTCATGGCGGAGGCTGAGGCTTTGGCTCCTCTTGAGAGAAAAGCCATGCTGTTGTCCTTATTCCTCCACCAGACTCAGTAGTCTGTGTGTATGTTTTAATTCATCCATAATGACTCTGACACTGCTGGCCAGTATCTGCCTCACTTTCCCAATAGTCTAATTCAAGCAAGACTCTTCTAAATAGAAAACAATAAATTTAGGACTAGAGCCGAACTTGATTTGAAGTGTCTCCAAGTCACTTTGTCTCTGCTTACTCTATTTTACAGACAACAGGACCCAGACAGAAAATTAAGAACACCTTTGGAGTGCTTGTTTCTAATCAATATGAATGCATAATGATCAATTAAAGGAAAAAGAGACCAGTGTTATTCTTCTTTTATTCTAGATAGTAGGTTGTCCTGAGAAAATATTTCCTTTTGTTAACTATAAATATATGTTAAAAAAGGGGGGCCTATTCTGGGCATGACACCTATCATGGTGTGGGCTGTACCTGGGAAAATACAAATATCCAGGTGTCAGAGAATAAGCCTAGGACCTAGGCTTATAGGTACCTTTAAAATGCCAGGTACCTATTTTGGACATCTGTGAAATGTGGAAAATCATAATTTTATCACTTCTTTAAACTTAATGATGGGATGATTACTTTGCAGAAGTGCAAAACTTACTGTGTAAATATTTACTGACTAAAACCCAGTGCTAAATATGTATGGTTTTCAAACGTAACCTCTTTTTAAAAAGGTTAACAGGTTAAAGGTATTGTGCATCTTTGAATTCTTGAGAGAGTTGAGATATATTGTGGTACACCTCACTTAATTGCTGAAGTTTGTTGATGTGTAATGTATTTCCTGAGTGAAACTACTGAGAAAGAGCATGAGAGAAAAACTTTATTGTTGCAATATGCCTTCTATGCTACTCCATCCCTCAGTGTTATGTCCTTGCTCTCCTTTGATGCTGGGAAAGCTCTTTGAGGCAATTGTTACTGAATTTCCTCTGTGAAAAAGTCAAGATCCAAGAGCAGAAATACTTGCACAGAGATAAGAGTTTAAAAAGTACCCAGGGGCTAGGGATTGTGAATGGGCCACAATGCAGTAAGGTTGAAGACTTTGGAATCAGAGGAACTGACTATCCCTCAGGACTGTCCCACTAAATGGTTTGATTTTGAATGAGTTGCTTGATATCTCTAAGGCCCAACAGTGTTATCAGCAAAGTGAAATAATACTAACACTATCACAGATTGCTGATAAAATTAAAAATATGCATACCTAATATTTCCTCCCCTGGAATACCCGCACATATCCTTTCTCCTAACACTGTGGATAACAACAGTGATTTCTGACACTAGGTGCTAAGGACAACAAGGCCTACACTATATCAATAATAAAAATAGAAAATGTCTTTGGACCTAATAAGATAGTTCCCAGGACCCCACCTTTGTAGAAACTCTTAAATATTTGGAGCAGGGCTCCTATATAGAAGAGTTACTTCTCTTTTGGTGTACTTGCGAAATTATGATGAAATGGAGTGGTAAGAGAAATACAGTTAGCTGATGTAAATTGACCCAAATACACAGATACACATTGTGCATTTGGTATATGTGTATGTATGTGCATGTGTATATGTGTGTGTACAGAAAGATGATAGAAGATTGATAGATAGATATAAGCAAGTCAACCACTTAAATGTATATAATGTAAATTAGCTCTATAATACCTCACCACAATCCATGGGTAACTATTATTTCCCTCATTTTTCAAATTTAATATATATACACATGCACAGACCAAGACCCAGAGGGAAGACACCCATATGACCTTGGAAGCAGAGACTGGAGTGATGCAACTGCAAGCTAGTAAGTGCCAATGTTTACGAGCAACCACCACAAGGTAGGAAAGAGGCAAGAAACAGATTCTCCCAAGAAGGAACCAATTCTGATTTCAGACTTTTGGCTCTGCATTGTGAAAGGATATATCTCTGTTGTTTTAAACCCCATATGTGGCACTTTGTTGGGGCAGCCCTAGGAAACTGATATACCACCTGTGAGGCAGGTATTGTTATTATCTCCATTTTACAGAGGAAACTGGGGCATTGAGACATAGATGACCCATCCAAAGTCCCACCAAGTGGTGAGGTGCAGAACTGGAATTCAAATGCTTGTGGGCCCATGTTTTTGACAACAATGGCGCTTTACATAAAGGATATATGGTGAAATGTTTTTCACTTAAGATTGGGAATTTTGTCATTTTTGTAAAGTTTTGTTCTCTTGTTAAGATCTGGCTAAAGTTCATCTTCAGACATTGCTACAGATAGATACTTGTAAGTCCCTATTGTCACGGTACAAAATTTTGGCTGAGAATGCACCATCCAGAGAAATGTTCCCCCTTGGAGCAGGCTGGGTTGATGAAGCATGGTTCTACAAAACAGAGCTGTGTTCATAGGAGTTAATTGCTCACTTTGAAAGATGGCCTTCCCTCAGCCTCCGTTCTTAATGTCTCAATTTTATGAAAGATAGTATACATCAATTTCTATGAAGACTTTCATTGAGATGCACCATTCTGTAAGTTTCTAATTCTTGCTTTTTTATCTATGCAAGATCTGTCCAGAAAGTATCCAGCCATGCAATATGAAAAATTGAGACATTTATTGAAGAATATATAAGATACAAGAAACATTGTACAAAGGACAATGACACCTCAGTCCCCTTCAAAGTAGGCATCTTGGAACCTCACACAGGTCTCCCAATCACCATTAGCTGCCCTATCGCATTTTCCTGAATCTCATCGACAGTCTGAAATCTCTTCCCTCTCAAAGGTAATTTTAGTTTTGGGAAAAGCCAGAAGTTACAGGTCACCAAATCTGGGCTTTAGGGGGGCTGAGTCACCTGGGTGATTTCTGGTTTTGTAAAAAAATTCTGCACAAGACCTGATGAGTAAGTACACATGTTGTGATGAAGCTGCCAATCACCAGTTGCCCATAGTTACAGCCTTCTGAAATATCCTAATGGTTTCTACAGAGGAATGTTCCAGCTTAATTCAAAATCTGATGCAGATTCATTGCTCTACTTGCTCAGCCATTTTGAATGTAACAGCCACACAGTGCACATGCTCACTCAATGCATGTACTGCCCCCACTGACCAGTACAGTGAAGTTGTCATTGTTCATGCACACACCTTCCTGTCCACTCTCCTTGGCTGCCATGTCACATTGATGTTTCACAAAACATTTTGGTCATATTAACAATGGCTGAACTTTTGCTGGACAGACCTTGTAAAGTATTAATTTAGATTTTTCTCACATTACTGCAGGTAATAGATCCATCTCTTTAACTGTTAGTTACAACATATATGAGAGCTGTATTTTACTGTAGTTAAAAAAACATATAACTTATTTTAATAAGGACACCAGTTATACTGAACTCCGGGCCTGTGCTTCCCCAGTTTGACTTCATCTTAACTGGATCACATCTGCAAAGACCTTACTTCTAAACAAGGTCACGTTCACAGTCTGGGGGTTAGGACTTCAAAATGTCTTTTTGGAAGACACAGTTTAACCTATAATGAATGGTTATAAAAATTAAACATAAATTGACATTTGTAAAAGGATTGGGCAAAGATGTTATGATATAAACATACCATGTGTTTGCTAAGTAAAATAAAGTATAAATAATATGCAGTGGATATGTACTTAAGCTTTACAATTGAAATGGAAATTGAAAGCACTATTCTTATTTTTGCAATAATCTTTAAATGCTTATGAAAAACAAACCACGAAGTTGTCAAAGTATATTAAGGTATAGTTAAAATTTCTAATGTTATTGATTTTTCTCTGAAATTAATCTTGAGAATCAGTTTCTGATTTTTGCATTGTCGCAGGTTTAGGACTGTGATAAAATTTAAGAAACAATGCATCCAACTCCATTTCTAGGATATATGCTTTGGGAGAACTGCTTATTTTTCTCCTGTCTGAGAATTTGGGGAGGGAAAAAAATCACAATTTCACCAATGAGGTTTTTCAAACTATACTTACATTCAGGAGTTCAGAACTAGATTAATCATTTTCTTAAATCCTTTTCAATTAGGGGCACACAATTAAAAAAAATAAAATAAAAAAGATGAACTTAATCCAGCCTGAATTACATTAATCTTTATACTAATATAGTCATAAAGTATAATTTTCCACATTTTCTTACAAAGGAAGGAGCCCACAAAAGCCATAATGTGGACCTGGAGTTGAACACATTTCTTCAGTTTTACCAGGCTCATCTCCAAGGAGCCTCTACTGATGGCTGACTGGGGCCCTGCTCTCAGACTTCAGGCTGCTAACTGCCTTGCCTCTGGGGAAAGCCTGTCGTTCTCCCTGCCCTGCTTGTGGAGTTGGTTAATGTTGGATGTCAGGTGCTTCTTGCTTGCCTCGATGACAGCCAACAATCTCATGTGCTTTCCTTTCTATACCTAGTTCTACCTAATCAAGCCTCCTTTGGCACCTGAAACTTCAAGTGGACACAAAGTTTAAACTCTGCCTTCCAGAAGAGCAAACACGTGCTTTCTTTGAGTTATGAAATAAGGTACACAAAATAGTCTGTGTAATTATCATAAGCCTATGACAAGCTCTACTTACCCACCTACAACACAATCTACTTTAAAATTCCATCACCTTTTCACAGGCAGACTGTCTCACCACATCAAACACTGATGAGCATAATAAAGTGCCTGACCCTGAATCAAGGGGCTTGTCCTTATTTCTGGCTCTTTGTTAATAATACAGAGTACAAATAGAAAAGTCTGTGTTTGAGTCAGATGAAAAGAAAATGCCTTTCTAATTATTAACCATACCTCAGTAAAGGGCTGCAAATATTATGGACTAATAACAATGTATAAACTTAAACTTCAATGTCTGTCTGTAATGATGGGAGTGAATTGTTGGTTGTCCACAAAGAGTTCCAAGTTTTTAAGATGCATGGTCATAATGACGCAAATGCTGCAGTGAGTCCACTCCCTAAACCAGCAGTTACTCTAGGGCCTGGAGTTGGACTTGTTTGTTTATCCGTCACGGCAGAGGGAGGAAGAGCATCACCACCTTTTCTGGTGCTAGAAAGTGTCAAACACCACCAGCGTTTTTCCTGAGGCATCCATTTCAGAATATTACAGTTATTCTATCGGCTAAACTTATTTATCTAGAAACATTTCTCAATTGTTTTTACACTGTCTGGAACTAACTTTGAATGTTACTTATTTTGTTTCATTTGCACAGAAAACATGAAAAAGCTCCTCAACATTTGATTGGTTGATTGATTTGTCACGGGCATTTTCAGAAGGAAATTAATTTTGTGTGCAGTTTATGGATCAAATAAGTTAATTTAATTCATATAAATTATGAATTATCAGTCCTTTTAAAGAAGCATTTCATTGACATTAAAAGGGTAAGTTTACTCAGGAGCAACTTTAACACTTCAACAGATATTAAAAATGTGTCACATTTATTAGGGAAATTTTAAATGCATGTAATAAATATCATTTTCTTAATCATTAATTAAGAGTGTTCACTTATTTCATTTGGTAATAAGTCATCTATATTTTAGTGAGCTTAGTGCCCAGTGGTTTCCTAACTTAGATTCTTATAAATTATTATATACCTACCAAGGAACCTTAAATTGCTTTGAAAGCATTACAATCGGGGTCATCTTTATCATTTCAAAATTAGCATAGTTTCTCTGGTTTTTCTAGTGTGCATTTGTTCGGCAGCCTGCTGACCTCTCTACTCATCGCCTACCCTCCTTATTGCTTAGAATTCAGGATCAAGAAAGATTATATACACTCAGATAATGCAGACCAGAGCATTTCACCAGGGCAAAACCTTAGAATGAAATGATTTCCAATAATAACTAGCATCCATGTTTTTTTAAAGTTCATAATCAAACAAACAAAAGTAAATAAAACTCTTGTAATGCTGGATAGGAACATATTCTGTGGTCAAATCAATAAGGGCCAATGAATTTCAATCAAATTGTCAAACTCACCACAAGAAATTTTAGTTTATCTTTGAAAAATAGCTAAAAACCAAAAAACAAATGCCATCCAAATGAATTCACTGATTCTGTTTCACCTGGGCCTCTCCTGTGTTACAACCCTATGGATTAAACAAATAGTTGGTGAATACCATAGTGGGCTACTCATACACACACAGTGAAAGATAGGAAGAAGAATCAGACATAAAGTGGCACGGAATCTAATGGAGAAAATAAAAGATGTACTAGAATAACTACACAACACAATGTAGAAAGTAGAGGGATCTTTTTTAAAAAACATTATGGCATGCCTTTGGGCAAGAGAGATCATTTCTTTTTGAAAGACCAAGGAGAACGTCACATAGAAAATAGCTTTGAAGAATTTGCACAGGTGAATGAAAAGGAAAGGCATTTAAGTGGAGGATTCCTATTATTTTCCCCACAGTACTACATTCATTCCTGCAAAAAATAAATGTTACCACCCAAGTGCTGAGACATAATATGCAAATAATAATGGCAAATAATTCCATATTTTTCCTGCAGAGCAATGCAGTAACATAAGAACTTAAATTAGAGAACTTAGTTTAATGGATTATTTCTTAAGGCATTTTCTAATAAACGACACAGTGCAGCTCACTGCTATGTTAGGGGTTACTGTGAAGCTCTCCAGGGCCTGTTATTTGCATGGACAGTATCATTTAGTTGAATTGGATATAGTTTCCAACAGGCCATTTGGGCTGTACACAAAAACATGTGTTTGAAGTGAGAAATAAATAAAAATAAATAAAATTTAACTTTAAATAATATAAATAAAATAAACACAGTGAATAAACAGATAAATTATATATGTATATAATGTATGGCTATACATATATGTACATATAAATAGGTTTCTGTATATATGTAAACATTACACATGTATGTCTGTCTATGTACCTATTTTATATACTTAATATTATATCAACAAATTTATTAATAACCCAATATAATTATTAATTATGTGCATGCATATACATATGCTATATTATTATGATTGTGTTATATATAGAATAGAAAATTACATCATATTATATATACTATATATGAAATAAAATACTATATTCTATTATATGTTATGAGTATAGGCTCTGGAGAAGACAACTAGGATTTGATTTCTGATTCCTGGCTTCATAGTTCGCTTGCTGCGTTACCTTCAGAAAATTAACATTTCTATGTTTAGTGTCCCCAACTGTCAAAAGAAGACAATAGTGGTAATTGTCACACAATTATTTGAGCTTCAGTGAGATAAAGATGAGAAGTGCTGTGCAGTGCATGGGATTTATTAAATGCTAGGAAACAAGATCTGCCCCTTCAAAAAAATATTAATCTCAGTTGTTGACCATGTGGTCAACTCAACTATACCCTACAGATATAGAAAGCTAATTAAACTAGAACACTAGGCTTCTTTGTTTAAGTAGTCTTGAAGAAGAAACTCCCAGAAGCATGTCCTTTTAAAATATCCAAAGAAACACAATGTTGGAAATTAAGAATAAAATGTCTTCTGCATCACCAGGAGAATAAGCCATATGTATGGCCCCTGCATCATTGAACACAATATATTATGCAAGCGAATTTAGTCAACATCCCAGAAGTGGGATCTATGCTAATGTACAAGCTTGAAAACCATGACAACGTGCATAATTGAAATGTTGATTCTGAAGAGTTACATGTATTTTTTTTTCTATTTACATAGAGGCTTTTTTGGAAACTGGTGCAAAGACAAAGTAGCATGGAGAGAAGTCTCACATTGCAGCTACTTTTTATCAGCATTTCAACCACAAGAACACACACAGTTCTAGAAGTTCTTAAAATAACCATGTTAATTCTTGGTTTTAAAAGTTGCTTAACGTCCTGTTGGAGATCCTGAACAATTTTGCCAAATTTCACTTTAATTTTACTTTCTGTGTTTCTAGCCTGGCTAGTAATCTCCCAAAACATGCTCTGATCATTCCTGTTCACTGTTGTCTCAATTCTAAAATCCATTTTCTTCTACCAGGTCAAGTGATTCCCATTTTTCTTTCTCCATCCCTTTTCTCTTGCAGGGATTTCTCCCTGGATACTCTAATGCACAATGAGCACCTTTATCTTAATATAATCATACTGTTCCATTGATCTGCAACATACTGTTCCATTGATTTGCTGTGTGCTGCTAATTGATGTATTTTGTGGTTGTCATGTTTTTTTTTTTTTTTACTTGAATCCAAAGATCTGAGTTAGTGTGGACTTTGCCTTCCACACTTCCATGCTTTGCCTTCCATACTTCCCCATTTCCGTGTGAAGTATGTTTAAAATGGAAGAATGTGTAATATAGTTAGATTTATGACTAACTAGATTTGTTAGTTGTACCAAATCTAGAGTTGCTGAGTAACTACTGTGATGTCACTTTATAAAAGAAACAAATAAAATATTCCCTTACAAGTGGCCAATTTAATAAATATTAAAGAAGTACTGAATGACTATCAATAAAAATTATGTAGTTCTTCTTCTTAAAAGGGTTTTCTCCCCTTTCCTTCCTCCCTCCCTCACTCTTTCCCTCCCTTCATTCTTTCCATTTTTCCTCAATGGCAATATCTCTCCACTTTAGAAACCAAATAAAAGGTGTTGCTGCCTCTGGAATATGGCATTTAAAACACTTTCGGGGCGGTTGAAATCAAAGTGCTCTTACGTGCTCCAAAGATCCTGTCTTTGTTATTCTCCCATCTGAATGGAGCATGTGTGTCCAGACAATGGGGGCAAAAGAAAATTATGCAACCACCTTCGATTATCGTTTGTTCATTTGCACTGTAATCAATAAATTAATATGCCACATCAGTTCTGCTCCACTGCCATGATAAAACTTGCATTTATATAACGTAATCACTTTCACTATGGGCACAAGGGAGAAATTTATTTTTAAAGTTGACAACCACACATGTGGCTATGTTATTGCATAGATGTGAGAATTTGCAAATGACTTATAACAACATGCAAGAGATGAGTTAAAATTAAATGAATGGCAATAAAAATAATTACTCTGAATGATGGCTGGCTGTTATGCCACTAATAGACAATAAAAGTAGGTACTTATATGCAGCCACAAGTCAACAAATTGTAGTGGAAATAAAATGAATCAGGGATGAAAGAAATCTATGTAAAATTGTTAGTCATTTTTGACTTGATATTGTATCAGAACCTAAACTTGATTTGAATTATAACACAGTCTCCACTAAAGTAGATTCTCAGATCCCAAAAGAATTCAAGCTCCAAACTGTCTTTCCTCTTCACTTACATGTCAAAAACTCATTGGAATTATCCAATTCATTTGCAGCTAAACTGCAAATGAGGTATCTCACACTTTCACATCATGAAAATTAGTGGAGGCTTAGTTGTTTCTACCAGTTTCAGCCAATCATTTTTATTATAAACATTTTGAACATATAGAAAAAATAATAAATGAATTCTCACATTCCATCACTGAGCTTCAACTCATATCAAATTATAATTGACCTTTATCCCATCTACTTTTTCTTACTCTGAATTATTTTGAAGTAAATACCACACATTATATTAATATGTTTTATTTTTAAAAATACATTTAAAACATACCTTTTTAAAACATAGCCTCAGCATCATTATCATACCAAAAATCAAAATAATTTCCTTAATGTAATAAAAAACGTTGTTATTATTTCTTAATTTGTAATAGTTTGTTCAAATCAGAATGCAACAATTCTAACAGGCTCATTTTTGAAAGTATTTTCAAATCTATAGCTACCTATCACTGTCTGTCTTTTTCTCTCTCTCCCCTTCTCTTTTTCTCTTTCTCTGTCTCTTTCTTTTTACAATAATTTTGGTAAATAAGTTATATCATTTTTTTCCTATAGAGTTTCCTATAGTCTTAACTCACTGGTTGTATATCAGCAGTATTATTTAATATGTTCTTTCTTCCACATTTCCTATAAATTGTTAGTTAAAGTTTTGATCAGTTTCAGGTTTCATTTTTGAGCCAAGAACTACTTATATACATATAAATATTTTACCATGTAGATTAATAACCAAGAACTTGCTTTCCTTAACTGACCAATTCAATGTTTAGCCCTCCATTATCATGAGTATATACTAAGATATGTAAACACTAAGTACTTATTACTTAAATATCATATATAAGTAAGCTGAAAAAATTTGATAATGCCTATGAAATGAAGTAACTTTTGATGCAAGCTTTGAAGCCTTCTAGTGAAAACTGCTCCAAAAAGCCCATGAAATTATGAAAAAATGTGGCTGGTTCAGGAAACTGTAAATAGTAAGTGGTGGGAAATTTGTTTCTGGCAAAGCCAAATGCTTTACTTGGGGGCAGCAAACTGTGAGTAAATTCTAATGTCACTCTGGCATGAAGCATTTAAAATCCAGTGCATGATTTTCCATACACTCTTCTCCTATCTAAAACCATAAATCCTGTTTTGAGATGGCACAGCCATGAACTGGGTGCTTCAGAAACAAGGACACACAGAAATCCCACTACTGACCTGCAATCCACATGTGGAGAGGAGAGAGTTAAACTCTTATTTTTCAAGCCACTGACATTTTGAAGTTGCTTATTACCAGAGAGTAATTTATCCTGTATTGAGTGATACAACAAATGACAAGACTACCTGATGGTAGGTGAAAGGTGGATCAGGTGATGGCTTTGATTATGACATTCACGTAGGAGGAAAGAATAGTTGTATGAAGTTTCTAAGACTGTCATAAGAAAGTACCACCAACTGGGTGGTTTTAAACAACAGAAATTTATTGCCTTATAATTCTGTAGACTAGAGGTCTGAAATCAAGATGTCGGCAGGGATGTGCTCCCTCTGAAACCTGTAGGGGAGGGTCTAGCCCAGCTTACCGTCTTGGCTGACAATCCTTCGTGTCCCCTGGCTGGCAGCTGTACCAATGAGAGAGCTGCCTCTGCCATCACATGGTGTTACCCCTGTGTGTGTATGTGTTCACATGGTATTTTCTTCTTACAAGGACATTAGTTACATTAGATAAGGATCCATTCCAATGACTTTGTCTTAATTTGATTATAACTGCAAAGATCTTATTTTCAAAAAAGTTACTTTCACAAGTTTACTTTTACAAGCCACAAGTTCTGTGGCTCAGGACTTCAAAATATCTTGTTTGGGGAACATAATTCAACCCCCCAAACAGTTTTTTGGGGGTGTGAAGCTCCTATTCCCTTGCAAAGCACCATGTGTTAGGAATTTCCCATGAGTGTTCAGGTGCACGTCTGCATGGACACACACACAGAGCACCCATATCAAGTGTGAGTCTTTGTATCTGCAGTAAGTGGAATGTTTTTGTTATTTACACATATCCTCATGCTCATGATACAGACAAAAACTGTAGCTTATATCCTCTTTCATACCATCATGATGTTCCAAAAATTCAAAGGCTTATCATGTATCAATTGATATCATAAAGTGATACAATAAACCTTATCCAGAGAACAATAAAACACATATACAACACCTGAACTTCTACTAGAATAAGTAAATGCCTTAATACTGCGCATGTTTCAATTTTTTTATTTAGTTTGTTCATTCCTATTAAAACCATCAGAAAGTCAAATATTCCTCTAAAAATCTTAGTATTCCTACCAAGTACTAATCTTAGCACTTTATAAATAGTCAAAAAAGATTGCCTACAGTTTTTTTTTTTCCAAAACACTATTTAGCCTGGATAACAATGATAAATATGGTTTATTGGATTTATTTGGAAAAATATATAATTTTATGTTTGGTTTGATTAGGTTTATGATCCACAATAAATGAGAGAAATTTTTGGTCTGTTCTAAAACTGTCTTCAGTATTATAAATAAACTGGTCCCATATGTTTCTTGGTTTAGAAGTTCCTTAATGGTGTTTGTAAATAAAATCGTAAAAAAATATTTTATGTCAAAGAGAGGATGCAGTGAAACCTAAGTCAGCTTGTGTTTCTTCACCTTCTCAAGGTTATGACAGTAGGTAACAGGAATCCTATTGACAGGACATTTTTTCACTGACAATGTCTGCTTGAGTTAGGGTAGAAGTGGGCATAAATGAAAACTACTAGTTAATTTTCATCACTGTACTTTCTGAACATTCTAATGAGTCTCCCTAAGTAAAAACTTACATTTTGAGTATCACACATAACATCGTATTATTTGAAATATTTCCCTTTTCACTGAGAAACAAAAGCTACTTCATACTACTTTAAAGTATCTTGATTCATTAAACAACTGAAGTAGCTTACAATGCTTAAAAATTGTATGTGTTTCCTTGGGCATTAAAAATAATTTTGACCTAGGGAGATCAAATTGCCTTTGATACAGTCTTTGGTATGAATCTTGGATGGGAAGTGCCAACCACTTCATTTTTCAGAATCTTCAAAAAGCACTAAGGATGGACAGCCATAGTTTTATGGATGTAAAATGCAAGGTATGATGTTACACATCAAATATAGACCTCGCTACATGCTTAACACATATAAAAGCTGTGAAAACAGCAAAAGTATAATTAACATTGCTAAAACATCCAGTGGCAAACACGTGGACTCTCATCAGTGCATCTGCACTTTGGTGTCCACGCAATCCAGACCAGAGAATTGGGTCCTGTTCTTTCCTTGAGGGCAGAATTGTCGGGCTGCTTGGTTCTTAGTACCCAAGGCAATGAGTCCCTTAAAGATGCATTATACCATATGCTGTTGAACAAAAAAAAAAACAGGCGATCAGGCAGTAAAATAAGGTTTTGAATAAAAGTCAACATTTTTTTCTATTCCATCTTAAAGGTAGTTAGGATCTTAACACAGATCTGGAGACACGGTAGGACACAAGCAACAGTCACCAGTTCATCAACAGCTGTTCCTAATAGCCTGGCAGCTTGGCCCAGAGTGAGGTGATGTTGACACTGAAACAAAGAGATGGCATTTTCTTCATTCAGGTCTAGGTCTGTTTTGTGTGTCTGTGTGTAAGTTTATTTTTTCTTCTTATCTTTGCCTCAAAAAGAGACCAGTAGCATGTTTACTTGAAAACACCATATGTCACAATGGACATGCTTTTATTGTGAAAGTAATCGGACCAAATTTGAAAAGGCAAAGAAAAATCGTAGCTGCAAAAAATACTTCACTGCAAGCTATGAGTACTTTGCCAGGTGTTAGGCCAAACGTGAGTTGACAGTTTGCTGCTTTCCTCTTGCCAAAGGACCTTAGTTATTTCCCAAAGTCCCAAATTATTCTCTCCAAGCTCTCATTGCTCTAACATTTTCTTCCGGCACCTGTACAGAGGAACTTCAAACCGCAGATAGTCATCTCTCAGTTCAATATTCTTGCTCTACTTTATAGCTTTCTATCTAGAGTTTTTGGCCTGAGAAAATGTACCAAAAAGTGGAAAAGCAGAAAAGAACAGTAGATGGCATGGGTACCAAACTTATGCCCCTTTCTTGTTGTGACAGTGCTTGTTGACACCAGGCGCATTCAGGTTGCTGCAAAGGCTGATATCCCCCTGCAGAGGCATTCTGATTAAGAAATAGAATGAAACCTCCTAACCTCATTTGTGGCCTGAGTCAGACACTAAACGGACTGTGTAAATCCAATCAGACAGGTCCTCCTCTGCAAACATCACTAATTTAATAACTCCCCTGAGCTACAGCCTCTTTGGATTACCAAATTACTCCTCAAACTATGCACTTATATATATTTTTTCTACTTTTGTTCATCATTTGCATTACCATTCCCCCCTAGACTATGTCTGTGCTCCCTACATATCAAACATCTTATTTGGCTACAATATGATAAAATTGGACATTCAATTAGCAAGTAACATTGAGATGATAAAGCCTGCTGTGGTTCTGCTCTCCATTCCTTGTGTACTGAATGCTCGAAAACAATTAATACAACAAGTATAGGTATCATCCTAAAGCACACAGAGACACATAGAGTGATAATCATTCACAATTTATTTTTATAGAATTAGCAAAGTGATTCTTAGCATGTGCAGAAGCTCAATCCAGAAAGAGAATTGGTATGACAGCTCCATCCATGAGGAACATCGCCAGGACTAATGGCTTCTGTAAAACCTGGATTCAGGTATACAAAAGTGTGAAGCAGAAAGTGTGCTATGATTTCAGTACACAAAGAAAGCTAAGTTGTACACAGAGATTCATTTCTCCTTATGATAAAAAATGATTTTGAATATCTAAACTTGAAGGAGGAATTCTAATTATTCAGCTTTCGGCTCTATTCCCCTTCTTTTCCCTTTTAGTCTCTGCCCACTACTAAGTTCCCTAATGCAAACAAAGCCTGCTCTGAACTTGCAATCACAAAAAGGTCTACATCTGTAGAATGAGTAAGTTCACAATGAGTACAAAGGTCTCAGGCCAACTTATTTTTGAGGCAAGGGAGTCTTATGGTAGCCATTATTTTCCTTTTATTTTTCCAATGACCTGTTGTCAATACAGATAACTTGGATCACACATTTAACTGTGTCAACTAACTTCTGCTTTGGAAGAGAGATTAAGCGGTGGTATAGAAACATCCAAAATAACAGTTCAGTGCAAAAGTTTATATCTCTGTCAATTAATCATAGCTCTTTCTCTCCTCTGCTGATCTGTTGCCCTTGATATACAATTTCCACGTTAAGGCATCACATCCACATTGAAGCCTTCAGAAAGGAAAATAATGACAGAAACATGGGCCTCCATTTAAAACACTTCCTGGATGTTCCATAAATCTATTTATAGCACACTGGCCAGAACTCTGTTACATGGGAAATGAAGCCTTTACTACTGTCCCAGTCCCTGGACATGGCTAACCTCTGGCAGAAAAGAGGAAGGAATATTGGAGACAACTAACCTCCTACTTAAGAATAAAAGTGAAAAGGCAAGGAAAAAAAACTGAAAGTTAAGACGAACAGGGTAAAGGAGGCCAAATATATGGTGATGAAAGAAGACTAGACTTTGATGATGAGCACGCAATGCAATATACAAATGATGTATTATAGAATGAACTGTACACTTGAAACTTATATAATGCATTAACCAATGTCACTCTAATAAATTTAATTTAATAAAAACAGTCAGGCAAGGAAAGAAACACTACAACTAAGCTGTATGTTGTTAAATTTAGAAATTGATTTTTAAAAACAATGTTGGGATAATTATTCTTACCACCCCATCTCCACCATGAAAATGCAATTCAGAAATGAATTATGATAATAAAAGACTGAGTTGTAAAGCCAACCTCTTACAGAGAGCCCTAGATGACTCTGCCATCTCTGAGACCTGTGCCCCAACAGTTGATGTTTATTAAGTGTGCCCAGGTTGCTCAGTCCTGAATTAGACTGACCTGTATATTGTCCCCGAATTCACATTGTCCTGAAGTCTTATTATTTCAGGCAGAGAAGCTAGGGGACAAAGTCTTGTCCTCATTTTCTGTTTGTATATATTGGTCATGAGTTTCCTATTTGATTAGCATCTCTCCTGGCTGGCAGAAGAAAACCAAACTGGGAAAATAATTAATTGCAATGGTGGTCTGAATTTTGTTCCACCTGGAGGAGGGCACACATAAAGCCTGTGGCTTCATTAGGAGCCTCACAGGCCCCCAGGACAAGCTATTTAGCACACTTCCCTAACATCACATCATTATCATGGTCAGGAGTATACCTATAGGGTCACACATTCCCACATTAAGATCCACAACCTCTTGTGCAAAATAATATAGTATTTCACTTTTATGTCAAAACTATCATGACAGGCAAAGAAGGAAAATCTCATTATCCATTGATAAACTGCTAGGCAAACAGAATAGGCTAAGAAAATTACTCAAATAAGGATTGGGCTTAAGAAACTCAAGACTACTGCTCTATGCAAAAGAAGATGCATTTATAAAAATAGACTTTGTTTTAAAAGGGATGTGTTTCTCAAAATGCTATCTTTGATTGCAGTTGCATCCATTACAGTGAGCACTGTGGTTCTCTATAAAAAATGCTAAATTATTCAGCATGTAATTCTACGTATATAAAATATGTGGTTCTGTGTACCTGAGGTATATTCATAAACAGAAATAAATCGGCTTCCTATGTTTTATTGTAATTCTTAGAAAAACTCATAAGTCCTTGCAGCTAGGTCACAAAAGGACATATTATTATACTCAGAGTTGTAACACAAATATAGTAGTTTCATTCCCAAAGTCCCTATAATGCTCTCTGTTATATGACACATAGTGCCCTCTGTATTGGATTCTTTCCCATGGCCACTATAACAAATTACCACAAACTTGTTGGCTTAAAAATAACAAGTTTTTAAGAATCATATATTTTCACAATTCTGGGGGCAAGAAGTCTAAAACTGAGGTGTCAGTAGGGCCATGCTCCCTCCAGAGGTTCTAAGAGAGATTCGGTTATTTGCCTCTTCTAATTTTTAGTGGTTAAGGGTAATCCTTGGCATTCCTTGGCTTGCAGCCCCTTCTCCCTGTTTTCACAGGGCTTTGTCCTCTGTTGTCTTCTTTTCCATTTATGTGTTTTCTTTCTTTTTTTTTGTGAGCCACATATGTAATTTTATTTTATTTATTTACTTTATTCTTGTTCAATTACAGTTGTCTGCATTCCCCTTCCCCAACCCCAGCCAATCCCACCTCCCTCCCTGGCTTCCACCCTCCCCCTTGGTTTTCTATAAGGACATTTATGATTGGTTTAGGGCTCATCCAGGTAATCGAGAATGTTTTCTTTATCTCAAGTTCCTTGGTTATATTTACAAAGGTCCTTTTAACAAATAAGGTGACATTAACAGGTTCTGAGAATTAGGGTGTGGATATACTTTTTGGGAGGACCACTGTTTGATGCACTACACTCTTTAAAATAATTAATACCATATGATCTCACCTTTAACAGGAACCCAATCCACAAAATAAATAAACAAGCAAAATATAACCAAAGACACTGAAATTAAGAACAGGCTGACAATCACCAGAGGAGAGAAGGGAGGGAATTTCAGGGGAAAAGGGGAAGGGTTTAGAGCAACAAGTATAAAGGACACATGGACAAAAATTAGGGGGGTGGATAAATTTTAAAAAAAAGAAAAGAAAAAAGAAAAAATATACTGGTTATTGTCACATTTTAAAAAGATCTTGGGGAACTCATGATTATGTCAAATTATATCTAACAAGTAAAAATATTTTATTAAGAAAAAAACTAGGGGGGTGGAAATGGGAAGGAGGTGGGGAGGGCTGGGGCGGTGGGCTGGGATGGGAATAAAAGACAGAAAACTGTACAAGAACAATAAAAATAAAAATAAAAGTAATAAAAAATAAATAAAAATTTAATCCTCACCCAAAGGCATATTTTTTTCATTACCAGAGAGAGAGAGAGAGAGAGAGAGAGAGTGAGCGAGCGAGGAGAAACATCAGTTGGTTGCCTCCCATATACACCCCAAGTGGGGATTGAACCTACAACCTAGGTATGTGCCCCGACAAGGTATCAAACCCACAACCTTTCAGTTTATGGAACAATGCTCCAAATAAATCACTTGGGCCAGGGCTGTCGTACTACGTTCTTTGTAGTGTTGCTCCTTGGTCACATTTTAACTTAATTCCTGGCAGTGTCCCCCATTACATTATACCCTGACCTATTGGCTCAACCTTATCAAACAGTATGTCCATTGTTCACACAGCTTTGTGAATTTGCACACTCTACTCCCTCTTAGTGAAATGTAGTCTTTCTTATCCAATTTACAATCTTTTATTCATAATCTGCCAAAAATTCCCAATAACATGTGTTTTCTTCAAAGAGACAGTGCTCTTCCTTTGAACTTCCCTGGTAGGCTTATCATGATGTGTTCAATATTCTTTAACAAATTCCCCATTGGATTGTGGTTCTTATACCACAGAATGCCAAGAGTCATCTTTGTATTTATATTTCAATATCTGGACTATGATAGTTTTTCCTAGGTGCTCCATAATACCTTTCAACAAGCTTTTCTTATTATAAGTACATTTAGATTATTTAAATAAGCATGAAGCAAAAAAATAGAATTCCTTGTGATTCTACCATTAATAGGTAAAAACAGGACACATTCTATTGATGTACATTTTTCTGTGCTTATGTATTTTTTATTGTGTGTACATATTTATGTATATGTAAAGTCGCAAGAAGTCAATAAAATCAAATCATTTTGTACAAGTTTCATCTTGCTGATACATAGTATATACTTGATAAGTGTTTGTCAAATGGATTAGAGAATTGATAATTAAAAAAATTAAAAACTACCACCTAAAGAGAGTTAACACAATCGCAGAATAAAAGGTTTAAAGAAGTCATTAATTTGGCTTAAATATAGGTCTATACTTGGGTTCTTCAAAAGTTATTTTTAAGATTCTATCATAAGTAGTTTAATTACTATCCAAGTTGTATACAGTTTTTAAGAATAGAGGTGGAAGAAATTCTTCTGGATAGTGGTTATTATGAAAATAGTTTATTCCTGAAAGTATCTCTTCTTTATGATATTCTAAAATATAATAAAAGATAGTTGGCATGTTTTAGCCACACTTTTAACTGTGATGTCTTTCCAAAGACAATCTCGGGATAAATGTAAAAAGATAATTCAGGTCTTATTAGAAAAATCTATTTCATTCATTTACTAAAGTAGGAAGAGAAAATGAACAAGCTATCAAATTTTTATTTTTATTTTTTATGAAGTGAAATTAACATGAGCTTCCCTGCAGGAGAAAAAGTGATCATGGAAAGCTTGTAGATGGAGTGCCATTTCTGAAACATACAAATTTTGCTTTCAAAAAGTTAACTGTCTATTAGCTGGGAGGCACAGAAAATGCAATTCTGTGAACTTGACAATAACAACGAAACTCCTGTTTCATTTTCTGCCTTCCAAATTGCAGTTTGGGGTGAAGGTTAGCTTTACTGCAAATACTTGTCTAGAAGGGATCACTGAATAACCCATACCTGGTGTACAACACATGCAGTGAGATGCATCAGCACTGGCTGGAAGGCAAGATCCTCCTCCCCCAAATAATCTGCTTCTGACTTCACTGTGGAAGAAACTCAAAATTCCTGAAGACCTAAGGAGAATCTAACACATTCTTGCAATGGTCTATTATCCTGTGTTCTCCAAATGAGTAATCTCGAAGACTTCCAAAGGCCAAATCAGTAGATGGTGAACCATTTGGTAAGCCAAAGTTTGTCCTTGGTGGTCAAAATGAACTCACATCAACGTAGACTTCAATCAATCAGATTTGAACTGTTCTTTGCATAGATTTCAAACTGATTTCATGTAAAGAAAAAAATGAAAGCTTCATAATTCGTAATTTTTCTTCCATTAAATGACTTCTTCCACAGCCATCACTCCATGTAGGGTGTATTAGAAAGGAAAAAACAAACTCTGTGTTAAGAAATCCTGGTTCAGTTACTCTTTATTCTCTGGGCCCGAGTTTCCTTCATGGCAAACCAAGGGGAAAGTTCTGAAACAAGGGCTTTGAGACACCATCACAGGAAAAACTCAAAATGTAAGACAACAGAGGTGATATTGTATTAGAATAGCATGTGTCATGTGATTGTCCTAAAACTTGTAATTATGAGAAAATCAATTCAGCCAGAAAAATCATGTCTTTTTCAAATTAATAGTTATGACTGAGGGTTGTGGTTTTATATGGGTCTCACTATTCAATTTCTGTCGGGATTGTATTGACCATGAGAAATCATGATCAAAAAATTAATAATTAACCTTCCAATCTAGAATATTTTTAATCAGGTAGAAATGGTGGAAGTTAAAAGCTTGTAGCACTAGTCAAAGGATAAGTAGCATCTGATGTGTTAAAATTTCATTTTTAGACATATTTAAACATATCTTGTGAAATAGAAATTTAATCAAACTTTCCCAGAGTTTCCCCATCTGTTTCCTACAGAGTTTGAAAATAATCTGTCAAGATGACCTCTAAGAGTTCTTCCACACTGAAAATTCTGTGACTGTGTATTTGTTGTCTGAGCTCAAAAGGGTACTGTGGAGTGAACTACTGCTTGGGCCCCACAAAGCTCAGGGAAGTCTCAGCTGCAAATGCAACCAGAGTAGGTAAGATGTTGGAAAAATACATTATTACGGATGAACTGAAGTCTCTCTTTTATCTTTCAGACTCATATAATCCTTTCCAATGCTCAGGTTTGAACATTGTGCATGTGATTTAAAGGGCTTGAAATCTCCTTTCAATGAAACCCTTCCCTGACAATGCCTGCAATTTCTATTTTTTGACACCCTTTGGGGTAAGCTATATGATGCCTCTGTTGAAATAATAACTTGGCAGGAACATATGACATGCCAGTATGACATGCCAGTCATGAACACCCCAGGCAAAGTTAAATATAAATTGTAATTTGAATAACTATATCATTTTATTCGTGTTTGCCACAATTATTTACTTTCAATGAGTGCTTACTCATTGAAAGTTATTTTACTCATCTCTAAGCCAATTTCCATCATGTAGGAGATGGAAATTTAGCAGAAAAGAAATATTTAATGAAATTACAACATTAAAATAAATCATATTATACATTATCATTCAAGGCAACCATAGAAAAAAACATGGGTTAAAACGAAACTTCTGACAGATGTAGTGATTAATTAGGGAGATCTTTGATTAGGTGAGATGCTGGATAACAACCCGTGGGCATACGTCACTGCTTTCAGTGGGTCCTTCAGAGCACTAACATGGATGAAATACGCTTCAAAAGGCATGACATCTCATCGCTGTGGGTGTTTAGATATCAAATGCCACAAGAAACTGAAGAAAATCTGCTTAACGTTGTTCCCCTCAGCATTTCTCAAATGTAAATAACCTCAAGTATAACTTGCTCACTCTCTGTGCTATCACCTAAGGTATCAAACACATTTGGGTTGGATCCGAATGCCTTCACTGCTCGCCTCTGTTAATTCAATGAAGTCATTTCATTTCTCCAAGCCTCGATTTCTTCATCTGAAAACTGAGGATAAAAATGCATACTCTGATTTCCAAGGGATTTGCTACTATAATTTTTTTGAGTTACATAATCATTACACGAATGATAATGCATTCTTGTCTGACACACAGAGCACCTAGCCGAGGACAAGTCTCTTGCTAGGAGCTCAATACAGGTTAAGTCTCCCTTTTCTTTTCCTTTGTTTTTGTTAAGGAGAAATAAGGTCTACCCAGGGAAGTAATGTTTTAAGGATCACAGGTGATAGGCAGACCTGAGACCAGCACCTCACATTCCTGATGGCCAGCTCTGAGTTCGTGGGAAAGGTAACACAGGTGATTTCACTTTGAATAACAGTTGATGGGGACTTGGATCAGGGGCGCTGACCCAGATGGGCTGAAGTCACAATGGAATAGAGCTATGTAGGTGAACAAAATCTCAAGTGTTGAGGGTCACTACCCAAGAGACTGTTTAGTGACTCAATCAACATTACAGTGAGAACTGGCAGCATGATCCCAAACCCCTACTCACTTTGGACTATACTGCAGCTCCCACAGCTACTAAAATGGGCCCTCAACTGGGTCACCCTCAAGGGTCCAGCAGCTTTCCTAAACCTGACCAAGTGAAAAAGGCTGTCCAAATTTCCACAGCTATTTATCTGTCTGTAATTGATACTACTATCAGGACTTTTAAAACATCAGGCCTTTCAAACCTACTCTGAAATGGCCACAAGAGGGCAACACAATCATCTTAAAATTTTTCCAAAATGAGATTTAGTCTAGTTCACCACACAAAATTTATACTTTCAATTTTTCTATCAGTCAAAATAATCTATTTAACTCATATGTTTTCATTTATTTAAAAATATTTATAAAAGGTAGGTCGTATCTGCTGATCAATATTTTTAAAATCATATTAGTTAATATTCCTTAAAATGAAACACTGCCCTCACCACCTAAAAAAACATTTAGGGTGTTTTCTTCCCAAAGAAAATTAAGTAGGGAGGAAGGAAGATGGTGGTGCGGTAGGAGGAAGCACATTCCACTTCCCCCTACACACAGGAGAAAACCCTGGCTGATTTACGGTGGAACAGAGCAAACAGACATCAGAAACACAGCATATTTGAAAACAGGAGATTGAAAATTGCAGCGGACATTGAAAAACCAGACAGTAAGAAGAGTACTCCAGCAGTGCGGAGACTAGGGCAGGGGCGGAGGTCCCAGGCCAGCGCTGGCCATAAGACTCTAGGGAAGGAGCCAGGTCAACCACTCCCTGCCCAGCCAAACAAGGTTTCAGCCGCACCAGGATAAACCTGGTTGCTTGAAATTTCACAGAGAGGAGTTAAGGTCTCATAGCCCTGGGAGGACTGCACGTCGGAGCTCCTGCGACTGTTGGCACCCACATGCCATTAGGGACAGCTGTGCTGGGATCCATGGGCGCCAGCACACCACCAGGGGAGCTGTGGTCACTAGGTGCCCACGTGCCACCGGGGACCTTCGCAGCAGTCGCTCGGCACCAGTGTCACACCGGGGAACTGTGTGGCTACCAATTGGTGCCTGCGAGACAGTGCCCGAGTGGATGTCTGGGAGATCATAGGCACTGGCGCACGGCCTGCGTGGCAGTGGATTCGTTCCCGCATGATAGTCTGCGCCTGTCATGGAAGGCTGGGAGATCATAAGTGCCTGGGCGAAACCATGGTTGGCGCACGCTGCCTCAGAAAATATGCCTGAGGATCTGTGTGGAGAGGCCCCAGACTAGCTCTGAGGACAGTAGCCCAAAGATAACTGAATGCTGAACAGGGAGAGAGTGATACCGTTATCCCTCAGTCAATGCAGCCAGCAAGTCCAGAAAAAATGACTTTGTAAGATTGATAACACCAAGAATTGGTGGGTTTTTTTTGTTGTTTCGTTTGTTTTAAAATTATTTTTTCATTATTTTTATCTTTTTTACCCCTCAGCTCCTTTTGCTTCTCATTACTTCTTCTTGTTTTATTCCTTCTTCCTTTCTTTCCAAGCTTATCTCTTCTTCCTTCCTCTTTTTTTCTTTCTGCTTTTCTTTCTTCTCTTTTCATTTTTTTTCTATTCTTTTTTCTTCCTCTTTTCTCTTTTTAAATACCCACAAGTGAAACAAAAACAAAACAAAACAAAACAAAACACCCCTGGAACTGTGAGAAAACCAGAGTTGGTCCCAAAGCAGGGGCATTTCAACAGCTCAGAAAGTGGAAGCTGTGAACACCAGGATACCTGAAGGAGAGAGCACCACTGAATCTCACAGGTATTGTACCACAGAAGTTCATACCATAAACCCAGAGAGCTAGAACAAATCAATTTAAGAAGCTGAGCCTAACAAGAAGAGCCTCACAAACAATGGGAAGAAAAAGAAACAATCCCCAAACGAAAGAAAAAGAGGAAGCCCCAGAAAGAATGCTAAATGAAATGGAGGCAATTCAACTATCAGATTTTGAGTTCAAAGCAATGGTTGTCAGGAAGCTCCAAGAGCTCTGAATGAGCAACCAGAAACTACAGGAAAGCTACAATGAACACACTGCAAATTATATCAACATGAAAAAGGAAATAGAAACTATCAACAAGGGCCAAGAGGAAATGAAGAACACAATTTCTGAACTGAAGAACACAGTGGAAGGAATGAAAAACAAAATTGATGAAGCAGAAGATTGGATTGGTGAGTTGGAGGACCAAGTAGAAAAAAACATCCAGAAAGAGCAAGAAAAGGAAAAGAGGCTCAGAAAGAATGAAGAGGGATTAAAAGAAATGCACGACAATATGAAATGTAATAATTCTGTATAATAAGGATGCAAGAAGGAGAAGAAGAGCAAGGGATAGAAAACCTATTTGAAAAAGTAATGATGGACAACGTCCCTAATTCAATGAGAGAAAAAGTCACACAAATCCAGGAAACACCGAGACTCCCAATCAAGAGGAACACAAAGAGACCCACTTCAAGACACATCGTAATTAAAATGGCAAAATTCCAAGACAAAGAGAGAATCTTAAAGGCAGCAAGGGAGAAAAAGGAAGTAACATACAAGGGAACCCTGATAAGGTTAGCAGCTGAATTCTCAATGGAAACACTCCAAGTCAGAAGAGAATGGCAAGAAATATTCCAAGTAATGAGAACCAAAGGCCTGCAACCAAGACTACTTTACCCAGCAAGGCTTTCAATCAAGATAGAAGGCCAAATGAGGAGCTTCCCAGACAAAAGGACTCTACGAGAATACACCTCTACCAAACCAGTTCTGAAAGAGATACTAAAGGGACTGCTTTAAGGAAAGGATGGAAAAGAGAGAAAGAGAGAGAGAGGAACACAGGTACAAAAATGGCAATGAATAAGTACCTATCAATAATGACCTTAAACGTAAATGGACTAAATGCTCCAATCAAAAGGCATAGAATAGCTGAATGGATAAGAAAGCATGACCCACACACATGCAGCCTACAAGAGACCCACCTCAGGACAAAAGGCCTACACAGACTCAAAGTGAAGGGCTGGAAACAAATTTTCCAAGCAAATGGACAGGAAAAAAAAAGCTGGGGTAGCAATACTCATATCAGACAAAACTGACTTCATAAGAAGGGCCATAAAGAGAGACCCAGAAGGTCACTTCATAATACTCAAGGGAAGAATCCACCAAGAAGACATAAACATTGTAAATATATATGCACCCAACATAGAGCACCTAAATACATCAAGAAAATCTTAGAGGACTTCAAGAAAGATATTGACAACAACACAATTATAGTAGGGGATTTTAACACCCCACTGTCAAAAATGGACAAATCTTCTAAACTAAATATCAAAGATATTTTGGCATTGAACAACACTCTAGATGAAATGGACATAACTGATATATATAGAGCCCTTCATCCCAAAGTAACTAAAAACACATTCTTTTCAAATACACATGGAACTTCTCAAAGACAGACCACATGATAGGACACAAAATAAGCCTCAACAAATTCAAGAAAATTGAAATCATATCAAGCATTTTCTCTGACCACAAGGGACTGAAACTAGAAAACAACCCCAAGGGGAAAAACCCCAAATCCTCAAAATCATGGAGATTGAATAGCATGCTACTAAACAACAAGTGGATCAAGAATGATATTAGGGAGGAAATCGAAAAGTTTTGGGAAACAAATAGAAATGAACTCGCAATGACCCAAAACTTATGTAATGCAGCAAAGGCGGTCCTCAGAGGGAAGTTCATAGCGATACATGCCTTCCTAAAAAAAGATAGAAACATCTCAAACAAACAACCCTATGCCAACAAGAACTCGAGGAACAACAACAAAGACAGCCCAGAGCAAGTAGAAGGAAGGATACAACCAAGATCAGAGCAGAATTCAATGACATAGAGACTAAAAGCACAATTCTAAGGATCAATGAATCCAGGAGCTGGTTCTTTGAAAAGATAAACAAAATTGAAAAGCCTTTAAGTAGGCTCATCAAGAAAAAAACAGAGAGGACCCAAATAAACACAATCAGAAACAAAAGAGGAGAGATTACAATTGACACCACAGAAATACAAAGGATTGTAAGATGTTACTATGAAGAACTGTATGCCAAGAAATTTGAAAACCTAGGTGAAATGGACAAGTTTCTAGAAAAATATAATCTCCCAAAACTCAATGAAGAAGCAGAAAGCCTGAACAGACCAATAATAGCAGATGGAACTGAAGTAATAATCAAAAATCTCCTGACACACAAAAGTCCTGGACCAGATGGTTTCACAGGAAAATTTTACAAAGCATTTAAGGAAGAGCTAACCCCTATCCTTCACAGATTATTCCAAAAAATCCAAAATGATGGGAGACTCCCAAACTCTTTTTATGAAGCCAGCATCATTCTACTCCCCAAACCAGATGAAGACATAACAAAGAAAGAAAACTTCAGGCCCATATTGCTGATGAACATAGATCCTAAAATTCTCAACAAAATATTAGCCAACCATGTCCAACAATACATTCAAAAGATCATACACCATGACCAAGAGGGATTCATCCCAGGGATGCAAGGATGGTTCAACATTCGCAAATCAGTAAATGTAATACATCACATAAACGAAAGCAAAGACAAAAATCACATGATCATATCAATAGATGTGGAAAAAGCATTTGATAAGGTACAGCACCCATTTATGATAAAAACACTCAGTAAAGTGGGAATTGAAGGAGCATTCCTCAACATAATCAAGGCCATATATGAGAGACCTACAGCCAACATCATATTCAACAGGCAAAAACTAAAATCTTTTCCACTAAGATCAGGAACAAGACAAGGGTGTCCACTTTCACTACTTCTATTCAATATAGTATTGGAAGTATTAGCCACAGTGATTAGAAAAGAAAAGGAAATAAAAGGCATCCAAATTGGAAAGGAGGAAACAAAACTATCATTGTTTGCAGATCACATGATAGTGTACATAGAAAATCCCATAGAGTCAGACAAAAAGCTGCTTGACCTAATAAATGAATTTGTCCAAACAGTAGGATACACAGTCAATATCCAGAAATCAAAGGCATTTTTGTGTACCAGCAATGAAACAGCAGAAGCAGAAATCAAGAAAAAAATCCCATTCTTTATAGCGAATAGAAAAATAAAATACCTAGGAATAAACCTAACCAAGGAGGTAAAAGACCTATATGCAGAAAACTACACAACACTGAAGAAAGAAATCAAGGAAGATACAAACAAATGGAAACATATACCGTGTTCATGGATCGGAAGAAGTAACATCATCAAAATGTCCATACTACCCAAAGCAATTTACAGATACAATGCAATACCTATTAAAGTACCAATGGCATATTTCACAGACATAGAACATACACTTCAAAAATTTATATGGAACCATAAACGACCCTGAATAGCTGCAGCAATTTTGAGGAAGAAGAGCAAAGTAGGAGGGATCACAATACCTGACACCAAACTGTATTACAAGGCCACTGCAATCAAAACAGCCTGGCAGTGGCATAAAAATAGTCACATGGGCCAGTGGAATAGAACAGAGAGCCCAGAAATAAACCCAAGTCTCTATGGTCAATTAATATATGACAAAGGGGGCAGCAACATAAACTGGAGTAAAAGTAGCCTCTTCAACAAGTGGTGTTGGGAGAACTGGACAGCTAGGTGCAAAAACACGAAACTCGAGCACCAACTTACACTATACACAAAAATAAATTCAAGGTGGATAAAAGATTTAAATATAAGCCGTGACACCATTAAAGTCTTAGAGGAGAACATGGGCAGGAAAGTCTCAGATATTTCACACAGCAACATTTTTACTGATATGTCCCCTAAAGAAAGGGACATAAAGGAAAGAATAAACAAATGGGATCTCATCAAAATAAAAAGCTTCTGCATGGCTAAAGAAAACAGTATTAAAATGAAAATAGAACCAACTGTATGGGAAAACATATTTGCCAATGATACCTCAGACAAGGGTTTAATCTCCAAAGTATATAAAGAACTTACACAACTCCACTCTAAGAAGACAAGCAACCCAATTAAAAA
>PVKU01002650.1:0-60740 GCA_004027475.1 Anoura caudifer
AAAAACAGTGTCTTCATTAAGCTCTTTGATGAGATCCACAATTTTCCCTTGGGTTCCCTTCTTTACATAATCGTTGATCTGTTTCTTGGCTTCTTCGGAGTCCCTAAAGTTGACGGAGAAGGCTTCTGAGTGGTACATTTTCTTGACATCCTCCAAAAACTTACCCACCAGCTTTGCACTCTCATTGATGAACAGGCCATTGCCAGTGGTCAGCTGCAGCTGGTTGTCTGGCTGGTTGAGGGTCTTGAGGAGGTTCTGGAAGCCTTTGTGGATGTCAGCCTCCGCTCTCTCGGTGAGGTTGAAATCCAGACCCTCTAGGATCTGCGTGTGGGTCTCGCCCCTGGCCCCCAGCGAGAGCAAGGCGAAGGCTGCAGCGACGCTCACTGGGGAGAAGAAGATGTTGGTGCCGTTGCTCTTGTCTACCTGACTGTAGAAGCGGATGGCAAAGTCGGCCAGGTTTGGGGCGATCTTGTGGCTGGCTGCCTCCTGATCGTGCTGGGACGCATCTGTGTCCTGGACAGCGTCTCCCTGGGGACCATCAGCCAGGGAGGCTGGGACCAGGCAGCACAGGCCTGCCAGCAGGAGGAGGCCCCACGTGATGGAGGATGGCATTGTCCTGTGAGAGAGAAGGGGCATCACACCAAGTCAGGTGATGCAGCGAGTCCCCTGGCGGCTGAGTAACACCGCGTACAGCACCCAGAGCTCATGAAATACCTGCTCTGCGCCGTGTGTGCCGAGCGCTTTCCTACATCATCGTCACCGAAAGACTCACAGAATCACACACCTGGACAGTCTGGGTCCAGAGTCCACTTTCTTGATGGCTGCACTAACGTCTGCAGTGACCCTGAGGTGCTCGTGCTAAAGCCCCTACTTTATAACAGGGGAGACTGAGGCACGGGATGCATAATGGACATGCTGACGATTACCCAGAAGGCAGGCCAGGTCAGGCCCAGGGATGAGTGGATCTGGAACAGCCCTGGGGGCTGCCGTGGGGTCCTGTTATTTGGCGAGCAGAGAGGCTGATGCACAGAGGGGGAAGGATCTTGCGCAAGGACACGTAGCCTTACATGACGGAGCCTTGAGGACACTCAGCTGGGTGGCTGTGCCCCTGGCCACTCACAGTGAGCCTCAGGCCCGATGGCTTTTCCTGAGTGGGAGCACTGCCCTCGCAGTGAGTCTGCGGTCTCGGCTGCACGAGTGGGCTGCGGTCCCTGCAGTCTGCTCCTCCTGGTCACCACCTGCGTCCCCGCTCTGGGCCCAGCAGGCGATGCGGGGTTAGAGAGGTTGTCTGTGTAGGGTGGTGGGGGTTCGTGTGAGTTGGGGGTGGGGAGAGGCACAGAGAAAGCATCTTTCTCTTCAGACAGACCTGGTTCTGGGTGCAAGTCATTTGGTGTCTCTGGCCCTCATTTTGCCTCATGTAGACTGTGAGGTTGTTGGGAGGATTTAGTGAACAGGTCTAGACACCAGATCTTACCCAAAGGGTCTAAGAATGCAGCTGTCGGAACAGGCTAGTGGGGGCTGCGGCGGCAGGAGCCTTCTGAAAGCCGGTGGGCCAGGGCGGCTCTGTGGCGCGTAGGCAGGAGGGAGTGGTGAGGCCTGCGGCTGAACCAGCAAGAGCAGACTCTACCTGGTGACAGGCAAAGCCACTGCCACCGACAGTGACACTAGCCCGCCCCGCCCCAGAGCACTCCCTCTCCTGCAGACACGCCCAGCCTCGGGCCACCAGGCTGCAGCCCCCCAGGTGCAACCTGCTCTTTTCACAGATGGGGAAACTGAGGCCAGAGCAGAGGCGAATGGTTCCCCCTTGGCCTGCCGCCACGTAGCTAGCCATGACCCACATAACTAAAATCATTTTAAGAATGTACAAAGACGCCGCAGGAGTCCTTGAACTTGGAATATGAAAACCTGAGGGGGAAAAAGTTGGAAATAAATGCTGGGTTTCTCTACCCCCTTGAATTTTTAAAAGTTTCTTCCCAACAAAACAGCAAAGTGAAGCACAACACTGGCCTCTCTCTCCGCTTTCTTCCGGCCTTTACATGTGTGAGTTCCCCAGACAGAGCAGGCCACAGGCTACATAACGGGTGTGTATATTTTTCTTGAACTGGCCCGCGGTTTTGGAGCGGAAGACGGTGCTAAAATCAGTTCCGCACGCTCTCTCTCCCTCTGGTTTCTCTTGACTTGGCCCCTGGCTTTGGTGCGGTCCTTCAGGGCTGGTGGAAATTCCCCATCGTAGCCTGACTCACAGGACTGGAGGGGTTTGGGCCTCGGTGGGGTGCGAACCCTAAATGTGGCGAGGGGTCTCGGGGCCAGAGGTGGCGGCTGCGAGCCCTGACGAGGCCACTACTGTGTACTTGGCCTTGGGCAAGCATCTTCTTGTCCTGAGGCCTTACTCTCGCCACTGGTCAGTCCAGGTGGGGTGGCTTAAATGAGGTCCCCATGCACTAGCGATGGATTCTTAATTAAAGGGGTAGCTGGGTTTGTGGGAGCAACAGGTACTCCCATGGGGAGAGGTGGGGTGAAGTGCCCTCCCCCTCGGAGGGCAGCTCGTCTCTAAGAAGGCAGCGAGGCCAGTGGGACTGCGGTGGGGGGGTGGGCACTGGTCACCCTAGCCCATCTTCTTGGGGGGAGGGGCACACCACCTCACCCAGCTTCCTTCTCTTACAGTACAGGGTGTGAGTCCCAGAGAGGGTCCGGGCCTTGCCAAGGCCATACAGCAACCTGGTGACAATGCTGCAACAAGCCTTGGTTTTCCCCCCACTTGAGCATCAGAATGACACAGCCATGTCCTCGGGTCTCAGACTCTGCGAGAGTCGGAACTGGGCCTGAGGGACACTGATGTTGGCCTTGAGCCTCCTGTGGGCCTTGTTTTGCCTTCCGATCCATTCCTTACAACTTCGGGGGTCTAAGGCTTCTGCTCTCTCCTTGCCCTTCTATGGAAGGCAGCACCCCACACCCCCAAAGCCCGGTGCTGGGGAGGCTGCCCAGAGGTGAGGAAGCAGCTGGCGTAGCACCCAGAGGTGTGTGGACTAAGCTTTCCAGCAAAAAGGAAGAAGATAGCATGGTGACATGGCCAGGGCCCAGGGCGAGTGGGCGCAGGCGCTGCCAGGTAATGGGGAGGGAGGGGAGCCAGGCCTCGTACCCACTCTCAGGACCATAAAAGCAATGACTGAGAGTGACCCAGAGGGAGCCAGGAAGTGACTGCCCCATAAGGCCACACAACGTGGAACTAAATAAGCCTGGGTGTGACCCAGCCCTGCATCTTCAGGGCACATGGCCTTGGGCAAGTGACTTCACTTCTTTGAGCCTCAGCTTGCTGCCTGTAGGGTAGAGAAAAGACTCCCTTGCAAGGCAGAATTGAGGAAGAGGGTGGTAGGAAGGCAGGCCCCAGCCGGGGTGGAGGCTCCCCACACCTGCACTCAGGCAGGGCCACGCTCGAGAACCGGCAGCCGTCTGTCTGGCCAGTTGCCGCATGGCCCAGACCAGAGAAGGGGCCCCTGCTCAGTAACAAACCACCTCTGAGCCTGGAAAATTTTAAATTCAGTTCTCCAAGTATTAATTTGTTGCCTAGTGGCTGCCAAACCCTGTTCCCCGCAAACATCAGCGTCCCTGTCACAGAGTCAGCAGCTACGTTTTAGGTGCTCGGCCTCGTTCAGTCTCTCCAAGCTTACCCTTGGAGGTGGGCGTCATGGTTAGCTCCTCCTACGGATGGAGAAATTGAGGACTACAGAGATTAGGTAATTTACCGAAAGCCACAGAGCTAGATGCTTATGGCGCTGGGATCGAACCCTAGGCATTTTGGTTCCAAAACTTGGCATTTAACCTTTCTCTGTGTATAAAGCTGAAGCCAGAGGCCTCAAAACAGGCAGCCTGGCCAAATGAAGAGGGTGGCATCACTTTGTGGCTGAGATCAGAATGCCTGAGTTCCATTCACTGTCAGCTGTGTGACCTTGGGCAAGTTACTTAACCTCTCTGAGGCTTGATTTTCTGGAAATAACAAGGGTTCACTGCCTCATAGAGCTGTTGAGCAATTAACTTTGTGCAAGGTGTCAAGGTGTGCCTGGCTCACAGTCAGCTCTCAGGAAGTGTCAGTTGTCGTCAATGTTGTTGTGGATCTTTCGGAGCACTGTGTGGGAGTCTGGTGGCCTTGGCCTCCGTCACCTTTGTAGCCTCGTCTCCAAAGTCCAGAGACAGAAAAATCATGTCCTTCTAACACTCCGGAGATCAAGGCCACTGTGGGTGGTGTAAGAAAGAGGACAAAGGTTACCTACACTTTGCTCAAGAGGACACAGGGTTAAATAACTGTCCAGGGTCACCCAGCATCCGTGAGGGCCGGGAGGCCAGCCCAGGCTTCCCCTCCCCATCTGGTGCCTGAGGCCTGAGAGTTAATGTTGACAATAAGAATGGGTTCAGGAGCGTGGATTCTGCACTGAGGAGGGTGGGGTTTGTGTAATTTGGGGCAGGTTATGAACTTCTCTGTCCTCAGTTTCCTCCTCTGTAAAATGAGAATAACCACAGTAACCACCTCAGGAGGTAGCTGTGAGGTTGAGATGTGGGACTGCGTATAAGGAGCTTTGAAGCCGCCAGGTCAGAGTGAGGGCTTAGGAACACGGCTCGAAGTGCCTGTGATGGTCCCTCCTGGTGTGTCCCACCCTGGGATGTCCCTCCTGGGGTGTCCCATCTCGCACTGGGACAGTGCAAGGGTGCCCAGAGGCCCATCCCGATACCTCTAGGCTAAGGCCTGGCACTGTTCTTTTCTGGGCATTTCTGTAGAGGTTGGAAGCCCAGCGGGGGTGGCCGGAAACCTGGGATTCTAGTCCGGCCTGGCTTCCTGGCCAGGACCCTACATTGGCCTGAGCTCCTCACTGTCCCTCCTCTGGGCCCTAATTTTCTCATCTGAAGAAGGGGAAAAAGACGCACACCCCAGGAGTAGGGGAGGTGAGGCCTACAGGCATCAGCAGACAGGAAAGACCCCGGAGCTGAGCTAAAAGAAGCATGCTCATCCCTGGGCCCCAGGACACCAGGCCAGATGCCCACTTCCACTTCCGTTTCCAGAGGGCCAGCAATTCACCAGCAAGTACTCTGGAGGCTCTGGGCAAGCTGAGGAAGCAGGAAAGAACCTCTGAGATGTTGTTACTATGACAACAGGAGGCCCACCCCCACCCTGCTCCATCTTCCCTGCACCCCACCCCCCAGGCTACCTGGGCAGTGCAGGGACCTGGAGGCCCCTGCTGAGGCTCCCCTCAGTGGAAGGCATACTTACGATTTAGTGTCCCAGGACAGCTGATGACCAAGGCTGAGGGGACAGGGCCCTGTCCTCCACTGTTTTAAGCAGTAGGCTCAGAGGGGCTGAGCTCAGATGGGGAGGCTGCTGGTGAATATTAACCAAGGTAAACTCAATTACCGGAAGAACAAACAGGGACTAAGTCCACCTGCCGGACGCTGAGCCGCCCGCCCACGCTGCCTGCCTGTGCTGTGCTCAGGGAGCGCACAGGCCTCTGTTTCATAGACCAAAGGGGTCCCTGCACCTAAACCACAGTGTCCTGCATCCAGGGTGTGGTGGCATGACTCAGAGGTTTTGAGACAACACCACTTTGCTGGCCCTACACTCCTTCTGGGAAGTGCTCAGTGGCTGCCTTGTTGGTCGTAAGAGCTACCATTGACTGAGCTGCCTCAGAATACCTGCTGCAGAAGGCACATTGCTGCCCTGGGGGTGTGGGGTGTAGCGGGTTCTGTGCCCACTTGGCAGACAGGGCAACTGAGGCCCAGAGCAGAGAGGCTGCTCATTCAAAATCACTAAGCCAGCCTCGGATACAAAAACTGTCTCAACTTCCTGTGGAGAAGGTGGGGTGTGACTGATGGGGACACAGTCACTGTAGTTGGACAGGGGTGGCCATGGGCACTGGTCAGGGGTCAGAGAGTCAGTCTAGACAGAAGAGCTGTGCCCTTTGGCACACGGCCTCACCTCTCTGAACCAGGAGGTGTTTCCGTCTGCACTGTCGGGGTTTGGAAGTCCCACTCCCTAGTGTGGCCGTCAGGACGTACACACAACACGACCTACGTAAAGCACCTGGCTGCAGCGGCTCTCTCTGGTCTGCATGGCCCTCTGTTCAGCCCTGCCCTCCAGGCCTCTCTGGCCCAAGGAGGCTCAGCGCCTGGGCAGCCTCAGGCCTGTTTCTGTTGCTATAGCTGTGGCTGCCCGTAGAGTGATGTAGTCCACATGCAGCTGGAATAGTTCCTGGGGACAGGGTCCGTCCTGGGGCAGTCGCAGACCCTCGGGGACACAGGTGGGGCCGGGGTGGTGGTGCAGGGCTGAGGTCAGTAGGCCCCACTTGGCTGTGACCCCTTGAAGAGCCTACGACAGACCATATCACACTGTCTGAGGCACCCTGTGCCTGCTTGGCACACCTGTGCTTCACAGATACCTGCTGCGTGAGCAGATGAGTGCATTTTTGTCTCTCCTGTCATCCATCCCCCAGTCACAGCTGTGGGTCTCGGCCAGGTGAGTGGCCCACAGGTCCCCCCAGCACACAGGCTCAGACCAGGGACCACGGCTGCCCCCTTCATTGGCTGTGAGGCCTCAAGAAGCTCAAGCCTCCCTGTGGCTCAGTCCCCCCATTTGTAAAGTGGGGTCACGGCAGTACCTACTTGCGGGCCTGCTGTGAGGATTAGGTGCGGCAGCTCACGGGGAGCTCAGCGCTCAGGGCTGCTGCGCACAGAGCCCTCAGGATGTTGCCTGCCACTGCGCCCCATCCCTGCCCATGAGTCTCCTGGTATCGCTCCAGATGGGCAAGGGGGCATTCCAGAAGCTTCCCTCCAGGCCTCTCTCATGCAGTACTCTCAGTAACCCCATGAGGGGAGTATACTCTCCTACTCCCCACCCCGTGCAGAGCACAGCTGAGCCCAGAGAGGGAGGGCTCCCCTTCCCCACACCCTCCCGACTCCCCAGTTCCACAGTCTGGCTTCAGGGCCCCGACTCCTCCCCTGAGCTGGCGGAGTGGGCAACTGCCACCCGGTGGGCTCTGGGTCCACTGGCAGCCTAGAGAGCCAGGCTGTGGCTGAGGCGGCCTGCCCCCCATACCTCCCGGGCATTTCTTCCTCTCCCCGTGCCTCAGCTTTTCCGACTGTGCGCTGGAGCCCCGAGCCCAGCTGCCTCTCCCAACTCTCGCACTGAACAGACAGTGGCAAACACCCCCCCATCCAGGCAATGGCCTCTCGGTCCCCTCAGCCCAGCAGCCTGGGGATTGGTGCCGCCCACTCTACCTCCAATTCCTGGTGCTCTGTTGGCAGCCACACCTCCTGCTGTGGTCCGACCCCCAGCCCCCCTTCTCCTCTTTCTCTTTCTCCTCCTCCTCCTCCTCTGGGGCTCTCAGGTGCTGAGGGCCACAGCACACAGGCCCAGCCTCTGCCCCCCTGGGAGGAAGGAGCTCTGTGGAGGCCCTGGGTTCAGGAGGGGCAGGGAACGGGGGCAGGAAGTCGCCTTGCGCAAAGCTGCTGTTAGCCAGGAGGGCATCAGGCGACCCCTCCCAGCTCAGGCAGCTGTTCCTGCTGTGTCTGGCCTGTGTGACCCTGGACAAGTCACTCCGTTCTGAGCCTCTGTAAGAGTGTCAGTGGCACCCGGCTCGGAGGATTCATGGAGGTGACAGATGTCATCCTCCAGCCTCTTGGCAGGTTTCCAGGGCCAGCCGCAGAAGGCAGAGGACAGAGATAGCTGTGACATGCCCAATGGGGACAATTCATGGAGGCTGTGAAGGGCCTGTGTGTGTCCCTGACCCGGCTGGGTGCAGGAGGGGTGCACAGCAGCAGGGGGAAGCTGGGGCAGTGGAGGAGAAGGAGGAGCTCGGGCTGGGCCAGGTGCGGAAGTGAGGGCTCAGGGCTGCGGCCCTGTCCCTTCAGAGCCAAGGGCTCCATGCTCAGTCCTCATCCTCACCCTCCCCTAGGGTTTCATGCTGCAGAGAGGCCCCCTGGACACACGTCCTGGGAAGAAGGGGCGGGATGGGCTGGGAAGATGAGGAGGGACAGAATCCCAGGGGCCATTCGTAAAGGCACTGTGTCACATGAACCACAAGCCATGGTGAGGAAGACTTGTTCACTTGGTTACTTCCGGAATTGTTGATTGCAGTGTCTGGGCTGATTCCCTTGCATCATAGGAAGGTCTCGTGAGCTGGGTGTAAATAAGGGGCACCTGGGGAGACCCTACCCCTTCACAGGTGCCGTCTAGAGAGGGGAGTGGGGTGGAGAGGCATGGGGTCAGCAGCAGGAAGGGAGGGAAGGGTGATGTGTAGAGGGGCCCTGGGCTGAGCAGAGCAAGGACCGAAAGCCCAGACTGGTCAGAAGAGCCATGGTGACTTCAGGGGTACTGCACCGACGGGCCGGCACCTGGGGAGTGGGAGCACCAGCCTGTACTGACTGCCCCCCCCACGCAGATGCACCCCCACTCTTGGATCCCCCTTCCCATCCCACTATGGGATCCCTGTCCAGGCACCCGCTTCCTTCGGGGGTAGTACGGGTCAGGCATGGGCTTGGGATCTAAGCATCTGAGTCGAGCCCTCACCTCCACCACTGCCCTTTTGTGAGGTCTTAGCCGCTTTACCTCTCTGTGCCTCGGTTTCCTCATCTGTGCGATGGGGGGCTAAGAACGGTCACTTCTACCAGGACTGCGAGATGATGACATGTAAGATTCGGGGCCATCACAGATGGCCCCTAAGTCGATGCCAAGCACCGTGTGACCTTTGGACAGGTCCCTGGGCCCGGAAAGGTTTTCGGATTCATCGTAAGAGGCTGAGCAGGAGGAGGATTGGGGCAGCAGCTCTCTGTCCTGGGACGGAGAGCTCATTTTTCTTGTGGAAGGTATAAGGCCAGTTCAGTCGGCACCTTCTGAGCACCTGTGAGATGCAGAGGGCCACGTGGGGTGTGGGGCGGTTGGGGCCAGGCCGACTTGGGTCCAGCACAGGGCTTCGTGCCGCCTCTCCGAGCCTCAGTTTCCTCACCTGTACGGTGGGGATAATGTGAGTCCCTTTCCGAAGGAGTCGGCATGAGGCTTAAAGGAGCAGACCCTGGGGAAGGTTTCACAGCAGCCTGCTCTGTCAGCGTGACCGACAGCACTCCTCGTGACTCCTTTAAGTGAGTGGGTCGGTGGGACGCCCTCCGTTTTCTCTCCCTGCAGAGGAGCTGAGTTCACACCGTTGCTTCGGCTCGTTTTGGCATCTTGTGAATCTACCACCTTGCAACACCCCGGTGGGCCCTCTTTCCTTCCTCCTTCCTCTGGGGCCGCTTCCTGTGTGTGGTTCGATTCTCGCTTTTTCTGGAGCTAAGTGGCTACTTCACGGCTTCTTGTTTTCATTCTTCATCCTTACTCAGATAGGAAAAAGAAGGCACATATGTGCATCCTAAGTGACACTATGCCTGACAAAGGAAATCGTGCTCTTACCTCTAGCGTCATCCCCCTACTTGTTAAAATTTTAAAAAAGAATTAATATTTTTTATTAAAAAAAATAACCTTTTCTACATTTTAACTTTACTCGTTTGAACTTACGGGCTATTACAGCCACCTTGGATGTTGAGCTTTTAGGAGACTTGCCCTGTTGAACTAGTTTTGGTATTTCCTTTCGGGCGGTGAGGCTGTTACATTTTGGCTAATAGGAGCTCTTTTAAGTTCTCTTTTCTCCCTTCAGCAGTCCTTGCAAACATTTCACAAAGCTGCCCTTCCTTTTCTCTTGCCCCAAGACACCCCGTGAGAGACCCTCCTCGGGGTGGGGGTGGGGCGGGGCGGGGCGTGGGAGGTCCCCAGGGACTGTGGCACTTGTGTTTCAGACAGTCCTTTCCAAGCCCTGCGTGGGTGGCTCAAATGACAGAAGAGCAACAGGCTCTCTGGTCTGGCCCAACTCAAACCTGGGGTTGAAATGGCTCACGTCACCTTGCTGGTCATCTTTCCTGTTGACTGGAAGCATTTCTGTTTGCTTGGTTTTAACGAGTCTCTCACTGCTCTCATTTTGCAATCCAAACCCTGAGCTGGCTGCACCCAGTGGCCTCCCACCACGTACGCCGTGGCCGCTGCTTCCCTGGCACACGCTACGTGCCAGGCTCTGTTTAATGCCGTGCAGTGGGTGCCGTGAATGTGCCCTCAGGACACGGGAGGAAACTGAGGCACAGAGAGTAACCGTGGTGCCTGTGTGTGTATGGCCAGCAGGCCAAGAATGGTTTCTACATTTTTAAACGGTTGAGGAAGAAATAAAGAGGAGCGTGGCATTTGGCGACACAAGGAACCCCATGGAAGTCAGCGTGCGGTGCCCACACCTGAGGTTTGGCGGGAGCACTGCCCGTCCGCTCGCTGCCTGCCCCTGGCTCCTCCGTGTGATGGGGGCGGAGTGCGGTGGTCGGGCGGAAACCCTGTGGCCTGCAGAGGTGGGGAGGTTCGCTCTCTGGCCTTCCCACAGCAGCTTTGCCGACTCCTGCCCGAGAGGACGGTCTGTCCAGACCTCCGTTTTCTGTCACACCTTCGCCTCCCAGGCTGCCAGCCGCTGGGCAGCCTTCTTCCCCCGGTCTTCCCACAGCCTGTCTCTGCTGGGTCAGGAGTCTCTCCTGCTGTGCCCCCAGCACGTGGGGCCACCCTTCAGAGCACGTCACAGCGGCTGACCACTGCGGGGCGCCATTCTGAGCATTCTAGAGACATTCCATCTTTCCATCCTCCCAGTACGCCTATGAGGTGTGTTCTTTTATCCCCAATTTACAGATGAGGAAACTGAGGCTCATAGAAGGCAAGAAACTAGCCCTAGGTCACAGAGCTGGTACTGGCGGGAGGGAGATCACAGCAGGCTGTGCGACTGCACGCCCAGGGGCAGAACCCCAGAGCTGGGCCCTAGCCCCAGACTGCAGGTAACTGCAGGAACCTGAGGGCAGGGCTGGCCTTTTCCAAACTCTCTGCGCTGAGCACAAAGCAGGTGCTCACAGGCTTGATGTGCTCTGTTGAAATGAAGGAAATAGAATAGCATTTGAATGAAAGTGGAGCGGTTCCTTAGTCAAGCGGTTGAAGTGTTTGCCAGGGTGTGGAAACCTTTAGAACGCCAAACATTCGCAGGGTGTTCAGGAAGCACCCTGTGAGGCTGTCCCTCGCAGCCTGGGCTCCCAGCGGCATCCAGAGCTGCTTCCGCCGTCTGCCTCCTCAGTCTGCCCGCGAGAAAGGGGGCCTGTTCACGGGAGAAGGACAGAGCGAGGGCCAAGCTGGAATGCCGAAATGCCACCCACGGAGGGGACTGTACCACTCCCGCCGTCCCCTCCTTCCCTTCTCTCTGCGGCTCAGGGTGGTGAGTGCAGGGGCCTCTCTCCTGGGCTGCACTGCCCAGGAGCTGACCCTGCCTTCTCCCCTCCCCAGCCCACCCCACAGCATCGCCCCAGCAAAAGCAGCCCATTCTCTGCTTGGCCACTGCGCCCCGGCCCTGTGGGCACCAACTGGCATCCTCCCAGCACCTCTGCGGAGAAGGTCCTGTCACATACCCTCTTCGCAGGCCAGGGTCCGAGGGAGCAAACAGGGCGGCCCTGTTCCTACGAAACCCATCCTGCACCTCCTGTCTCTCCGCTGCTACCACCTGGGTGCGATCCCCTTACTGCTTCCTGGCCTGCACTTTCTGTGGGTTTCCTTTTACTGAGGTGTTCGTTACGTGCGGCAGAGCTATAAACCCTCGATGCACAGCTCAACTCATTTTCACATTTGTGTTGTGTGTGTCCATGTAACGGCCACCCTGATGGAGCTGCAGAGGCCAAATCTGTCAGTCCAGTCTCCTGATCTCCCCTGGGGGCAATTTGTCTTTGGGCTTCCGTCTCCGTAGGTTAGTTTTGCTCCTGGAACGGCGTGTCAAGGAGAGAATACACTATGTATTTTTTGCGTTGGGCTTCTTTTGTTCCACATCACATTTTTGAAATCCACTGAAGTCCTCGCTGGCGTCAGCACCTCGCTCACGGTTCCCACTGAGCGCGGTCCCATTGCGCAGGCGCACCACAGCCGGCTTACCTGCTGAGAGGCGTTCGCAGTCTCCGGTTTTGACCGTTAGGAATACGGCCTCCATGAACATCCACATAGGAGTCTGTGTGTGAACACGCTCTCCTCTCTCAGGGTGGGGCGGCGCGTTCTGGGCAGCCTCTGCTAACCAGGTAAGGTGCTGCGCTCGCCTGTCCCTCTGCCCGGTGTCGGTGAGGCCCCGGCCCTGGAGTGGAGAAGCCCTTCAAGCCGCAGATCTGCCTGTAGTGCTGATGAGCCTGGAGCCGGGCTTTGTCCGCTTTGAGGATGGGCAGGGTACTCTTCACACCCGGGCTCCAGGGAGGACCACAGGAGACCGGTCCGGTCCAGGAAGGTGTGGCTCAGTAAGTATCATTCCCTTTTCCTTTTGGCCTCAGGCTGTGTGACTGCTGTTTTATCAGCAGGCAAACGGAATTAAGTAATTCAGTGAAATGGCTGGGAGCAACAAAAAAACCAACAACAAAATCCCTGCAGGACTTTAGTGGGAAGTCAGTGATTTCCATTCTGCTTACACAGGTTGAGGTGGGTAGGGCTGGGGGGCTGGAATTCGAGTTTCAACCTTGAGGCTCCCCCCCCCCCCCCCCCCCCCCCCCCCCCCCCCCCCCCCCGTCCCGTCCCAGCCTTGGGCAAACAAGGCAAACAAATAAACAGCTAGGTCAACACCACCTTCTGAGAAGAAGAAGGGGAGGGTGTTTTCTGGGCAGCCCCCGCCCTCTTCCCCCACCCTCTGGCCTCTGCAGGGCCCAGGCGGAAGCAGGCAGGAGAGGCTCTGTGAGCAGCTGGCTCAGGCCCTGGTGGTGATGGGACAGAGTTAGAGGAGAAGTGCCCACCTCCCTCCTGGAGGCTGGGGTGTGGGGAGGGGGGGCGGGGGGGGGCACTTGCAGGGGCTTTTACACACACACACCATTCTCTCATAGAGAGACTTAGCGCCCCTACACAGGACTCTGAGACTCTCTGTTCTTGTATGGAAATCTCTGGAACAATGGGGGACCTGACACCTTCCAGGCAGTGTGGACTTTGGCAAGAACCCAGACTGGGGCCAGTCGGAGCAGCTCGGTTCCCTGTGCACGAGGTGGCTCACCGTCACGGGCACTCAGGACGTGTTGGTTCCTCTGTTTCCTGGATTTCTCGTGGCGTTTCGGTGTAGCCTAAACACGAAGGAGAGAAAGCACAAACCGGTTCCTGACACACTATATGGGGCAATAGCTGGAAAGCAAAGCATATGCCTGGAAGGTTCTGGAAGGAAAGAAACCAGGGATTACCAGCTGGCGTGACTTTTACTTCGGTACAGTCTGTGTGTTCATGTTTTCACAACGAGAATGGCTGTGTCTACGGAAAAGCACACCTTTCATTCCTTTCAATGTTACAGCCCAACACAAGGATGCTGTATTTACACGTGACATTTCCCTGCAGGGTCTTTCAAAAGGCAGCTTCTCTGGGATTTCTCTTGTTGGTGTTTGGCTTTCCTCCAACCACCCTAACCCTCAGAAGTCAGCCTGATGGGGGTGGGGTGCGGTTGGTGGGTGGGGAGGCCTTCCCAGTGAAGTCAGCCACTGCGGGCTGAAATCCCTGGCAGGGGTTCACTAGCTGCGGGACCTCAGGGAATCGCTGGGCTCACTGAAACTTCGGAGCAAGCGGAGGGGCGGCATTGCTCCCTGACACGTGTTAGATCGCCGCCTCTGGCAGCCCCCACGACCCTGTGCGGTGGTCGCCACCTGTTACTGTCTGGCTCTGCAGGCGGGCAACTGACAGACAATTTAGGTGACTTGTGCGGTTTTGTCCTGGAAAAGCAGCGGTGTTCCTTGTTCTCTGTACTTTATGATACGGACATTACATACATGAGGGTCGTGTGAGGTTTGACTTTGACCCTGGTGCCTGGAGAGGTCGGAGGTCTGGGCTGGTTGTCTACTTGTCCCCTAGCAGTTTCAGCCTCCGAAGGGACCCTCTAGTGGGGGCTGGAGGGCTCCCTCAGGATGGGAGTCACTGCGGCTGGATTGCAGGGTTACCGTTTGCCTCATTAACAAGGGAAATCCAAAGATGTGTTGAAAGACCTAGGGAAATCCAGTAACTTTGCATAGAAAGAACGTCTTCTAGATGCAAAAGCAGCACCCACCAAGGTGCTTATTCAGATTCTTTGCCTTAATGTTCACTGAGCTGGCCTCTGGGCGACTGGAACAGGTTGGAGCCGTTCTCCAGAATCAAGGGCCCCCGCGACTCGTAACCGCGTGTGCGACACAGGCTTCGAGTAGCCTGATGGGCTGATGCATCCGCATTAATAAAAAATACTACCTCCAATATATGTTTCTTTATTTGTTTATAAATTACATACATGGGCAACCTCCCCGATGCATCATTGGCTGTAATAAAACAAATAAAAGCAGACATTTTAAAAAGGAGATAAAAATATTCATGGAGTTTTTAAATGAATATTAAAATTCATAAAAATGAATTTTTTATTTCCAATTAAAAATAAACTGTTTTTAATTTGCAGCCCAGTAGCCATAATAACTGCTTTCTTATCATCTTTACAAACAATTCTTTGGAAGACAATGTTGCTATTGCTTTAGGCCCAGTCCAGAGGTTCATTTTTCCGCATTTTAACCTTCCCGAGGTTCGAGGCCTGAGACATGCCTGGCAGCCCCTCCGGGAGGGCAGCTCCAGCTCCACGTTAAGTGGCTTCATTGACATTTTAATCAACTGTTCACACGCTCCTGGAATAGGATTCCCACGGCACCGCTCTCCTTTGTGAACTTTCTGTAAGATGGCAGCGGCAAGGTTGGAAACGTTTGAAAGCCTTTATGTCTGAAAGACTCATGGGGACAGACCCCCACGCACAAGTCTTTGATTGGCCATGAGGGACCTTTAGGGATTCTGCACGCCTCCCACGTCCACCCCTGCCCCAGCCCCGAACAGGCCTGCACACATGTGTCCGTGCATCACGGCACCTGAGCTTGTCAGCTCGACTTTTCATTCAGTTTCAAGTTTCATCCTATTTGATAGTTGTTTTCACATAAAAAATAGCCGGGAGTAAAAATATTCTAAACCACAGAGGGGGGAACACAGGTGCTTTTGTAACCTCTTCCGCCAAGGGAGGGGCACATTTCTGGATCACTTTGTCCTCCCTCAGCACAGCAAGGAGTTACAGGTGTTTAAATAACACTTACATGGCACTTACTATGTGCAGGCACTTCAGGTAATTCTCTCTTCCGCTGAAAGCAACATAGAGCAGATGGAAGATACTCTGAAGCTCAAGATGCTGACTCGGGGACCAGGGAGAGCAGGCCATGGGGCTGGTGCCTCTGCCGCGGCTGCGCAGCACTGACCTAGACGGGAACTTCCGTGACTTGGTAGGACGTGCTCGCCAGACCCACATCTAGCCAGCACACCAGGATTCTGGACAATGTCCCCAGAGTGGGACTGTTGGAGCCAAAAAGAGCATCCAGGTCCAGCTGAGAGACCAGGTCCTGCTATCCAAGGGGTCAAGGGTCAGGGAAAGCAGGAAGGGCTGAGTGGGAGTTGAACTTCTTATGGGAAAACCCATTTTCAGGCTTAGACCAGCAGGACCAAACCTACTTGGGGGTGCAAATATGGGAGCATTATTTCAGAACCTGTTTTTCAGAAATTCTGTGAGACAAAATAGCATTCTAGCACACTGTTTTTATACTTTGCTGATATTGAAGGAAAGGCCTAATATCTAGGAATAGAACATAATATTCGAATGAAAGGACAGTGATATCTATTCAGTGTCAAAGCCTTTAGAAACTTCAAGTAATTCATTTGATCTTCAGAGTTTCAAGTCAGTGTGCAACTCTCTTTTTCTCCTGGGTCTAATAAGTAATGTATTGACTCTCCTCCAAATTCACTCTTCTGTACATGATCTGTGATAGTGGACGTGGTTCCTTTAAGCATTTTTTCCGTTACGGTGGGCATGTTAAGTTTTCTCAGTAGGGGGCACTGTAGAGGCACTGCAGGAGGAAGTTGGGTTCCACTGGGGCTTCTTGCAGCTGTTCAGGCAGTAGGGGGCGTTGGAGAGGCATTGCTGGAGGAAGCTGGCTTCGGTAGGGGGCACAGGAGAGGCGTTGAAGGAGGAAGCTGGCTTTCACTCTGGCTCCTAGCAGCTCAAGCGGATGGTGGTTGGTGCTGGTCGGAGGACTGCGGTGTGGGTGTGAGGACATCCGGGACACGCCTGAAATGCACAGCCCCTCTGCAGCCTGGCCCAGCACGACGACCACCGTAACACAGCTCCCTCCACGTGAGTTTGTGAGCTTCAGGCCTCCCGTCCACACTGGCGCCCCCACTCCCTTACCTTCCCCTTTGGACTTTTGTGTCCCCTGGCCCTTCTGACGCTGCAGCCCTCCTGACATTGGTACCACGGGTCCTCCTGTCTTCACCAGAGCCACCCTCCCTCTGTCATCTGCACAGCCAGCCTCTGACTGCGGCCTGCCTGGCAGGGCTGGCGGCCCCCTGATTACCCAGGGACTGGGGACCAGCTCCGACCCTGCGAAGCAGTGAACTGTTCTGACACCAGAGGGCAGCAGTGACACCTTTCCAATGAGAACTGAATCCCTGAGGGTGGGATCCCCCTTCCTTGGAGATTCTGTCAGCCCTAAAGTATCCTCTAGAGTTATAGATTTTAATTCTTTGTTATTAAGTTGTGATAAAAAGAAGTAACTATAAGATATAAGCGCTTGGCAAAGTACCTGACACGCATTTAGTCCTCAAAGGAGTTTGTTATTAAGATTATTAGTAAAACAGAGACATTATTGTCCCCATTTAATACATGAAGAAACCGGCTCAGAAAGTTTAAGTAACTCTCCAGAGTCGTAGAGTGGAGCTAGGATTTGAGTGCGTGTGCATGTGTGTTCTTTTCTTTTCTGCCACCTCTTTATGTTGTTCTTTGGAGCTAATTGGCATAGTTGTGACCAAGTCCTGGTTAGAATAAAACATCTGGAGGAAGTTGGGAAGGGCAGGGAGGAGCTTGCGTTTGAGGCTTATGGGAGATGTGTGCCAGTCGCTTCAAAGAGGGACGGAGAGGTGTGGGCGTGCGATGATGGCGTCTGTGGGAGTCGAACTCCCGAACGGTGAAGCCCTGGAGTTCAAGAAAACACCCAAACCGTTGTTCACAGTACAGAAATGGAAAAGTTGAAGTAATGTACTTCCCAGAAATGTTAATGGTTTTCAGAGTTATTTTTAAGTATGTAGTTGCCAAATTTTTAGACCTGGGGGGAAAAGCTGTTCAAGTTTTTGTTCTTTACACAATTTGCACAATCCACAGGTGCTTTTCCATTCCACCCCTGGGCAGGGAAAATGATGATTCTCTTCGGAAGAGGGTCTCCTGAGCACCTCTGGTTGAGGGTAGAGGGAGCCTAAAATGAAAAGCAAAATGAATACGGAGTCCTGGCTATAGGACTGGGAACCGACGGGGGACAGCCGATGAGGAGACCGTATCTATAGCACCAGCGGGGCCAGCTCTCCACATCCACCCCTCCGGGTGTTCCTGTCCCCGAGGCACTGTGCGCTGAGGTGTTACCACGACTCTAGGGCTGGACAAGATCCCACAGGGAATCGGGGGAAGCCCCCTGTCTCTTATCTCTGTCTGCTCTGCCTGAGACCCCGTGGACCCAGGGCAGAAGGCAGAGCTTCTCATCGCCGGAGCACGTGGTGGAAACACAGCTGCCCGGGAACACAGCTAAAGGCAGGAGAGGCTGGCAGGGCAGTGGAGCGCAGACGGCCATCCGCCATCTGGGGGACCAGGGCACTCTCCCGGGCTGGGGCCGGGGGCCAGAGGCGGCAGAGCTCATGCGATGGGGAAGGAAAAAGGGTTTATAAGCAGGAGCTGTTCCGTGTCTACAGACTCGGGTGAATCGCGGCCTCTCCAGCTGGAGAACCGGAGCCTTTGAGCCAGGAGAGTACGAATCCAGTGTTGGAATTTGCCACCCAGCGCTGCTTGGTGCTGAGAATCACCGCTGCACTGACCGCCATCCTGCTTGCAAATCCGAGTATAGAGATCATCCCTTCCGTACCTGGCCCTGAGCGTAATAACTCATTCCGAGGAAACGAAGTAATAATTATACGCAGACGGCCCACGTTACAGCTCTGCAAAAGCCCAGAGAAGAAAACTGAGACATTATTAGAAACAATTAAGATGTTGAAAATGTTCATTCACGTGGACAGTAAAGGCCTGAGTGTTCAGTTTCTTGTTTATAGTATAAAATCCAGTGGAAGAAAATATTTATGCACAAAAGCAACAAAATATGTAACATGCCCATAAATGAAATGAACAGGAAATGTGCAGGAGCTGTAGGAAAAAAGAAAAAGGAAAGAGAAAAGTTGGTTAGGACCGCAAAAGGATGGGAGTAAGAGAAGAGATCCGTCTCGTTCTTAGACGGGAAGACTCCATCTTATAAGATGTGCGTGCTCTCTAAATTGATTTACACACTCAGTGTAATTCCCACCAACATCCCAGCACAAGTTTCTTGGACCCCGACAAGAGGATTGTTAAATTTATCTAGATGAATTATTTTACTTAAAAATTCTGGAAAATCTGTTTTTAAAATAAGAGTAATATGGGGGACTTGCTCTATGTACTAATGACGGTATAACCCCTAAACCTCCGGGAACAAAGCCACAGTCTGCCCCTGCTGAGAGAGCCTGAAGGAATAGGTCCACGTGGATGTGTGCGGATTGGGTTTACAAGTGATCACAGGATCCTGTGATCCGCACGTCCTCCCAGTGAGCATTTTTATTCCACGGATACATTACAAGGACATGCATCTTGGTGTTTTTAACATTAAGAAACAACTAAAAAGGCTTTAAAGAGAAATTCAAACCAAAGACTTATATATGGCATACCTAAAGACAGAACATTATAAAGTTATTAAAAGACTATGTTATTATGTCCAAAGAAGTTTAAAGAGTAGTATGGAGATTAAGATCCCGTTTTGGTAGGTGAGAATTTAGCCCTGGGGCACGTTTTCCCTACGGGGGAGCTCTCTCAGAGAGAAATTCCTTGGCCGACAGTGAAAACCCGGAACCCCGATTTGGTTTCCTATTTGTCTGGCTTACCTGAAACCTGACTTCAGGTTCAAAGCCCAGCTGTTGAGATGTCTTATCAAGCTCGGCTAAGTCACGTCTGAGGCGGGCCCTTGACCTTTGTACAGCCACCGCAGCTGTCAGTCATGGGAACAGCTCTTCTGCGCCCTTTACAGTCAGGGCCGGAAGGTAAAGACCAGCTGGAGCTGGGCTCCTAAAGGAAAGCAAAAAAGAAGCGTTTTTATGCCCGCAACCGTCCACGTTCTCTCTCGTCACTAAGCCTAGGCAGCCTCCAACGCCAGGAGCTTATAACTGAGCCCAGTGCGCATGTACGGGCAGTGTACGTGACGGACATGTCTACTTCTGCATGTTTTCATACTCTTTCAAACGGTCTTTCTTGTGTTGTAAAAAAATCTTGAGTTGTATTCTTTCATATTGGGAAGTTATAGAAAAGACCCAGTCCTTTTGGTGGGGGAGGTAGATTCTGCACCCCTTTCCAGACAGGCTGAGCTGGTGGAAGAATTGTGGACGTCAAAGACAGGTGACGTCAGCCTGGCTTGTTGGAGGCCCAGCGGTGGCCTCGAGGCCGGTGCTGGCAGGCGTGGACTTGGCTCTGCAGCTATGTGGGGGGACGGGGCCTTTCTGGTGGTGGCGTTGGCAGGTGCAGGAGGGTCTGTCTGGTTTTCTCCCAATCCCTAGGCCAGGGGAGGCTCCCAGCCCAGCAGACCCAGGCTTCAGCCTCCAGGGGCATCGGACCTAGAAAGGAAAGCCTGCAGTAAAGGCGTTGGAGCCAAGAATGGTGTTGCCTCCCGAATGTGGTGGCTGCAGGCACAGACAGGCCCAGTGGCGGAGGCTGAGGTCACTTACGAGGGAGGCCTGTGGCTCCAAGGGCTCTGGTCCACCATGAATGCCCCAAGACACCCCCAGCCCATCTGCCCGTTCATTCAACCTGCTCTGGCTCAGGAGCTGGCCCCGCCCCTGTCACCCAGCCTCTGTCTTTAGGTGCAGAGTATATTGCCCAGGAGTGTGAGCCGAGGGGTCCAGGTGCGGAGAAGAGCAGCTCTGCTCCTGGAAGAGGCGCGCTCACTCTGGCTTACTTCTGCTTCAGCCCGGAGGGCTTCTCTCTGGCTTGCCTCTCAGCCCCTGTAACATCTGGCACCAGCACCTTCCACTTCAGCCTCGGCGGCTGTGGCTGCTGTTCTTGTTGTTGTTTTTTCCCTGGATGTAGCATGCAGGAAAGTGTTGTCTGATAGTCTGTGCTGGAAGGGCACTCAGGTCTCCGTCCAGGTTTGCTCCTACGGCACTGCGTGACCTTGGGCGGGACAACTACCTCTTCGGGCCTCAGGTACTTCTTTAAAAACTGGAGGAAAAGAAAGGACACTAGATAACGTGATACAGACCCCAGCGCGCTGCTCCTTAGTTAAGTGGGTGGCACAGAACGCTAAATCTGAGGGACGTTAGGCAGTGTCACGGGAGAAAGACAGTTCTGTGACCCCACGACCTTGATGAATACTGGATTAGACAAAGAGGGGCCAGTTTCCTGATCGCAGGCTGTGCAGTGGCCTGGGGTGACCTCACCGGCAGTTTTGCAAGAGGCTGGGTGTCCACCAGGTGAGGCCGCCTGAGCCACCCTCCGGCAGGCCGGCTCCGGTTCGCTCACGCAGCGGGCGCGGGGCGCTGAGCTGGCCCCGTCTCACAGCACTCGGTCTCCGTCCTCTTTCAACAGCTCGCCACACCCTCTCCCCCGGTGCCCAGAATGGCCTGCCCTGTGGCAGGACGGACGTTTCTCTTCTTCTGACCTCTCCTAAGTGTCAGCCATGTACACTCCTCCCTGGGTGACCGGATTTGGAAAAATATAGGGCACCCTGTTAATTCGAATATTACATAAACAACAACAACAACATTTTTAGTATGTTGCATGGGCTGTCCTTACACTAAAAGGCTATTTGTTGAAAATTCAGGTATAAGTGGGCATCTTGTGTTTCCTCTGGCAGCCCTCCCCTCCTGCAACGCCTCCTCAGCGCAGCCTCTGGGGAGAAGAGGTCTCGGGGACCTGCTTCCAAATGGATCAGCGACCCTCTTGGACCAGCAGGGAGCAGCACCAGTCCTGGGGCTGTGGGTGTGGATTAAACATCTTTTCCTCTCTGTGCTCCCCTCTGTGTATATGGTGGGTAATAAGACGTAGGCTTCGGGTCCCCATTATCTGAGGGATCCCCATGATCTGAGGGATCCCAATTACTTTGACAAACGTTTCCCCCTCAAATGCACATTTGATCAAGGCATCCCCATAGCCTCATAAGATTCAGTGTAGCCTCCTTCATTTTCCTCTATTTGTGCTAAAGTTAATGGGCTTCTCTGCCCAGGCTCTCCTGGTATTATGTGAACATTTAGTGACCTGAACATTTTGTCGGTACTGCGAGCTGGTGGCCTGCCAGCTGAGCTGAGACTTGGACTAGGAGACCGTGCCCATGGGTGCAGAGCCCGTGGGTCAGCATGGGGGTCAGGGCATAAGCTCTCATCTCCCGTTCTGCTCCCCCCGGGGGAGGCCTCGGCCCCCCAGACCTGCAGGAGTGAGTCCGTCCATGCCAGGGCCCTCCCGTCAGGCGTGGGCATCCTTTCCTCCCACTTCGTGGGGCAGGCTTTCTGTCTCACGTGGGCAGCCAGGCACGGGGCATGGGGCAAACGCATTCCCTTTCCGTCTGCTCTCTGGCTGTCCCCAGCCCCACACGCCCTCAGCCCCTCGCCTGCCGTGGGCTTTCTGTCTTAAAAAATCTCAATAGCAATATTCCAGAGTTTGGTTTGCGCAAAACCGCCCCCTGGGTCTGAGGCGTACGTCAGTGGGCCCAGCCCCGCGGGCCAGGGCTTTGTGCTGACGCTGGCTTGCGGCCGTGGGCAACAGCACAAAATAAGCACGGCTTTCTGTTTGCCTTTTGTGCCGTGTTCAGACGTCATTGTTGGGAAACTCGTGGGTGTTGCCAGGTCCTTGCCCCATTACAGTCTCGATAGCATGCTGCTTTCTAATACGTCAGTGAGCAAAACAAAATAAAACCCTATTCTACCACACCGAGAGAGCCGGGGAAGACGTAACAACATTCCTTACTACCTAGGGGTGTCTTGAGCAACTACCCAGGGGCGTCTTGAGCAATGGAGCCGTCACTGGGGCGTGCAGGCGAGTGTGGGGGCTCACCAGGGGAGCTGAACCACTAGGGGGTCATATCTATGTCCGTATCCATACCCATTCCCATATCCACGTCCATGTCTGTATGTGATCTATCGTATGGAATTGGCTCAAGTAATTACGGAGGCTGGTGAGTCCAAACTATGCTGAGCTGACGTCCCAGTTTGAAGGCCATCAGGTGAGAGCGTCTGCTCTTCCTCAGTGCAGGGTCAGCCTTTTGTTCTCTTCAGGCCCTCAACTGATTGGAGGAGGCCCACCCAACGCCATGGAGGGCCACTGCTGTACTCAGTCTACTGGTTTAAGTGTTACTCTCATCCAGAACACCCTCACAGAAACACTCAGAAAAATGTGTGCGCGCCCATAGCTGGGCACCTGGTCAAGCTGACACGTAAAATGGACCGACCCGTGGGGTTGTCGTCGCTGACATGGGCATCATGGCGTGGGGCTCTCTTTATTGAGAATCTGTCTGGTTATGGCAGAGAGGCCAGTATCAGGCTAACTCTTCCTCAAGAAAACGATAAATGCTGGATAAAATCCACAGTGTCGATGGTTGATGGCACTGGAGCCCAGGGAAGGAAGCATGAATTGAGGATGAAGAGAAGATTCCAGAAAGAAGGCAAATGCGTTGAGGTGAGGCCTACGTCTGCTGCGGCCTTCTCCCTCTGGACTCTGCTGACTCCCAGTCCGAGCACAGAGGCGGGCAGACAGCGCGGCCTAGGGCCCCCCCGCAGTGCTGCGGGGCTGGGGAGGGGCACATGCGGTTCAGAACCAGCAGGCAGTGAGGACTCGAGGGGCCAGGAGCCTAGAGGTAACCCCAAGGACGTGAACCCACGGTTCTGCGGGCTCCCAGCACCCAGGAGACACTCTCCGGGGTGCGGACACGCGAGTGGGCGTGGGAGGCCTGGAAGACAGCCCAGGCTTTTGAGTGAGGCTCCCTAAAGGCTATGTTACCGGGTGAGGCCGGCCAAACCAGGCCTCGGGGGCCGAAACCCAGCCTGCGCTGCGTCCTGGGAGTCGCTCTGTACTCTTCCCGCCCGAGAGAGGACAGCCCGCTCTCCTCTTGAGGAAGAACATCTCCAAGGCTAATAATTTTTAATACACGTTGTCTGGTTTTCAATAAAATATGACTGGGAATATCAATTAACAGGAAACATTACTGAAACTTAGAGAAAAAAATGCATATTAGATATTCCCAGGAATCTAGATACTGGAGTTATCAAACAGAGGTTTAAAAATAACCATATTGTTGTGTATAATGAAACAGATGAAAAGGTAGAGAGAACTAGAATTTATAAAAAGAATCAGTCACACCCTAGTACTAAAAGTCAAAATAACAGAAATCAAGAATCCAGTGGGTTCACTTAACAGCACATCAAACACAGCTGAAGAGTTGGAAGTGGAGAAGACGCAAGCAGAAAACATCCTGGTTAAGCCTGGGAGGGGTAGGGAACAAGAATGGGAATGCAGGGAAGAAGTTAAGAGTCCTGACTGGTGTGGCTCAGTGGGTTGAGTGTCGTCCTGCAAACTGAAAGGTCTCCGGTTCAACTCCCAGTCAGGGCACCTGCCTGGGTTGCTGGTTCGGTTCCTGGTCAGGGTGTATGTGAGAGGCAACCGATTGATGTTTCTCTCTCACATCAATGTTTCTCTCCCTCTCTTTTCCTCTCTATAATAATAAATACAATCTTTTTTTTAAAAAAAGAACATAAGATACAGAATGCGAGGGAAACACCTCATGTATGTGTAATTGTGATTCCAGAAAAAGAAGAGAGGATTGGGGTAGAAGCAATTTTTAAAGAGATAATGTCTAAGAATTTTCCAAAACAGATATCAAATCACATATTCAGGAAGTTACATGAATCCTGAGAAGAATTAACACCTGAAAAACTGCACTAGGAACATCGTTTTAAAATGATTGAAAGACAAAAGCAAAGAGAAAAATTTTAAGTACCTAGAGGGGAAAAATTCATTACTTTCAAAGTATAATATTAAGAATCATAGACAACTCTTCAACTCAAACTGTAAAAATCAAATTATAATGGAAAGACAAAGACATCTTTATAGCACTGAGAATAAATTCTACCTGATGAAAATATCCTTCATGAATAGAGCAAAAAAAAAAAAAAAAAAAGATGTTTTCAGATGAATCCATCTGTTTTCTTGATCTTGAAAACACAGACACTGCAAGTCTTTTTGGTGTTAAAGCATTTTTAGGGTTTTTAGAAACGTAATCCCGGAGTCGGGGCTTCGGTGCGTGTGGGAGGGTCTGGGCCGGGGAGGCCCGGAGGCTGATGCTGAAGAAACAGGAAAAGAGGCACCAGCTACTTTAGCCTGAGCTACGGGTGTGGGCCGCGTAACAAACACGAAAAGCAAGCAAAACAAAACCAGCAAACAAAGACCTCTGAAAAGCAAAGCTGGAGGATTTGACTTAATATCTAGACTCATTATGAAGCTACGTTAATCAAGATGGGGTGGTGTCGACACACAAAAAAAAAAGACCAATAGTTCACTGGAGTAGCCAATAGAGAGTCTAGAAACAGCCCCGCTCCTACGCGGACGGCTTTAGAGCCCGCAGCTCTGCTCCCGGCTGGGATGAAGGGAGCAGCAGTTGGCGGCAGTTTTCATGGGCTCTGTGGGGCGCGTGGAACCTCGAGGTGAGTGGCAGTCCCCAGCGGCCCCCGTGATATTTTGGCCACAGGGCCCTGTGTTCATGGAGGTTGCACCTGGCCAGGGGCTTAGTCCCAACATTCAAAGCCGAAGTTACCTGCCCTCCAGGGACAAAAGAAGTGTGTCTGGGACCTCACGGCGTTGCAGAGACGGTTCGTGACCCACTGGAGGGAGCACCGCAAGATCTTTAAAAATGTACAGTAGATTTAGGTTGCTGTTGATTTACCGTGAACAAGGTCAAGTTCTTCTAGAAGGTTAAAAGGTCTGCGTGCACTGTAAATGTACCTGGAGTCTCTAGTTGGGAAGAATCCTACTTAAGTCACAGGCACTTGTCAGTGATAGCTGGAGGAGGGAGGGGAGAAGCAACACGGTCAGGATCACTAACAATGATGCTTTTGTGGAGAGAAGCCCCAGGCTGCCACCCATGTGCCTCCACAGTTTCACCCCGTCCCGGCCAGAGCCACCTTCTTGGTGCCACAGTGTCACAGTCAGTGTCCCTGCAACAAGAATGGTCTTGCCCTCCAGATGAAGGCTTTCATGCCTGGGCAAGGTTCCTGAAGCCTCTCCGTCCACACCTTTGGGCTTTGAAGAAGTGCTACCTACACGGTTTCACTGGGAGGGGTCACATTTGACACCTGCACCAGCGGCCACTGGGGATTTGGACACTCCCCAGAGCTGAGCTGTGCTCTGCAGGAATAAAGGGCAGCCCTGATGGCTGGGGCAGCCATGCTGAGGGGGTGGAAAGGAAAAAGTGGTCGTTGAGTACGGACTGCATATCAGGCACTTAATGTGTCATGCTCACGACCTCATTTGACCTTCACAAGCATTCTTTAAAATGCATTGCATGTTTTTCATTTTGCAGAAGAAACTGAAGCACAAAAGGATCAGGCAATGTGTCCAAAGTTCCCCAGCCAGTGGGAGCTGGTCAGAGTTCACTGGAGTCTGAAGTCTGCCTCAACTGTTCCCCCGAGGAGAGGGGAGGGAGGATCAAAGAGAAACTGTGCTGTATGTGGAGCCTGGTGTAGATCAGGGTAACCCCTGCACTGAACCATCACATACACTTTGTGCACCTGTGCAACGTGTCTGTCACCAGCTGCTTTCTTCCCCCCTCTCAGTCTTGCCTCAAAAGTCCACCATGTGACATAACTTTCCCCTGCAGTGGAGGAGAAGTTCTTCTGTCTGGTCTAATAATCAAATTGACGTGAGGCAGATGAACAGGAGAAAATAACCAAATTTGGACTCTGGCCAAGATGGAGGTGTAGGTAGATATGTTTTGCCTCCTTGCACAGCCAAAAGAAGGACAACAAATATAAAAACAAAGAACAACCAGAACTGCCAGAAAATTGAACTGTATGGAAGACCAACAGCCAAGGAGTTAAAGAAGAAACCTTCATCCAGACTGGTAGGAGCAGCAGAAACAGGCAGTCAGGGCAGAGAGAAAAGAAGGCAAGGCGACAGACTGGGCAGGCGAGGTGGCGCCTGGCAGACCAGAAAGTCCCACATTTACATGTGAATAAGCTGGGAGGAACAACTGAGGAGTGAGACAGACCCCACAATCCAGGGTTCCAGTGTAGGGAACCAAAGCCTCAAAAACCTCTGACTGTAAAAACTTGTGGGGGTTGAGGCGGTAGGAGAAACTCTCAGCTTCATAGGAGAGTTCACTGGATGTGCATATGGGGTCCTAAAATGTATACAAACCTACCCATCTGGGAATCAGCACTGGAAGGATTCAGTTTGCTTGTGCGTAGCAGAGGAAGTGAAAGCTGGCCAAGAGCCCAGCAAGTGGCATTGTTCCCTCTCTGACCCCTCCCACGCATACAGAGCCACAGTGCAGTGACATGGGTTGCCCCACCCTGGCAAATACATAAGGCTCTGCCTATCAGATGCAGAGTTCAAAAATTGGTAATCAGGATGCTCACAGAAATGATTAAGTACAGACACAAGATAGAGGAAGAAGTGAAGGTTATGCAAAGTGAAATAAAGAAAATGTACAGGGAACCAGCAGTGAAGGGAAGGAAACCAGGACTCAAATCAACGATTTGGAACAGAAAGGAAGAAATAAACATTCAACCGGAACAGAATGAAGAAACAAGAATTCAAAAAAAATTAGGAGAGGCTTAGGAACCTCTGGGATAACTTTAAATGTTCCAACATCCAAATCATAGGGGTGCCAGAAGGAAAAGAGGAAGAGCAAGAAATGGAAAACTTATTTGAAAAAATAATGAAGGAAAACTTCTCCAAACTGGTGAAGGAAATAGATTTCTGGGAAGTCCAGGAAGCTCAGAGAGTCATGAGGAAATTGGTTCTAAGGAGGAACACACCAAGGCACATCATCATTACATTTTCCAAGATTAAAGATATGGAGAGAATCTTAAAAGCAGCAAGAGGAAAGGAAACAGTTACCTACAAAGGAGTTCCCCAAAGACTGTCAGCTGATTTCTCCAAGGAAACCTTGCAGGCAAGAAGGGGCTGGAAAGAAGTATTCAAAGCCATGAAAGGCAAGGACCTACATCCAAGATTGCTCTCTCCAGCAAAGCTATCATTTAGAATGGAAGGGCAGATAAAGTGCTTCTCAGATAAGATCAAGTTCAAGGAGTTCATCATCACCAAGTCCTTCCCTTATTACATGAAATGTTAAAGAGGCTTATCTAAGAAAAAGAAGATAAAAAATACAAACAGTAAAATGACCACAAACTCACAACTATCAACAACTGAACCTAAAAAACAAAAACAAAAAGGGCAAACTAAGCAAACACCTAGAACAGGAACAGAATCACAGAAATGGAGATCACATGGAGGGTTATCAGCGGGGAGGGGGGAGAATAGGGCAAAAGGTACAGGGATTAAAAAGCATAAATGGTAGGAGCAAAATAGACAGGGGGAGGTTAAGAATAGTATAGGAAATGGAGAAGCCAAAGAACTTACATGTATGACCCATGGACATGGACTAAAGGGGGGAAATGTGGGTAGGAAGGGATGTGCAGAATGGAGGGGAATAAAGGGGAGAAAAAATGGGACAACTGTAATAGCATAATCAATAAAATATACTTAAAAGATGAAATAACCAAATTTATTATGTATGTGCATATGGGGTTCCATAAGAATGTGGGACTCGGGACAAATCAGGCATGGAGGCATCTGTGCTATCGTGGACTAAGGAGAGGAGGCAGGGGTCTGGGCCTTCAAAGGGAAAGCAGGTACTTCACGGGCAGATGAGAAAGAGCAGACAGTAAACAAATTGTTGCTGATGCGCCTGAAACAAAGGGAGCCTCACACACAAACAGGCTTTGTCTTCTCTGCGTTTAGTCTGCTGACATTTTCCTATGTGAACTCCTTCAGGTAGGTAAGAGGGAGGGCTAAAGTTTGTTTCTGCATCTTTTGTTTCTTAACAATAACCAGCTTGCCCTAACTTGTGTGGCTCAGTGGGTTGGATGTCATCTCGTAGACCAAAAGGTCACTGGTTTGATTCCCGGTCAGGGCACAAGCCTGGGTTGCGGGCCTGGTCCCTGGTTGGAGGTGCTAGAGGCAACCGATCGGTATTTCTCTTCCTCTCTTTCTCCCTCCTTTTCCTTCCTCTCTTTCTCCCTCCTCCCCTTTCTCTAAATAAATAATCTTTTTAAAAAAGGCTTTAAAAATAAAAAGGCTAAAATAATCAGCTTAAAATAATCGTTATCTCCATCAGGCGTATTTTGGCTGGCCAGTTCTGCTTCCCTTCACCCGCCCCAGCACTAAGTTCGTAACAGGGTCTTGCTGCTTATTCTGTGCCAGTTGCTGTCTCAGGCAATGTCAGTAAGTAGGCGAGTGGTCATGTCTCTGCCCTATTAAGTGCTTCCTAAATCACCAGTTGTCACCCATGCTTCTGGGTCATTCATTCCTGTGAAGTCTTCCCTGAATGCGCCTGCTGTGGGGTTTCCTCCCTCCTTGCCCCTCTGTCCCGCTGAGAGTCAGGTCCTTGCAGAGCAGCAGCCAGGAGGGTGTGGACAGACGGCTTCTCAGCTGTTCCCCGGAGAGGAGGTGCGGCACGGAGGGGTTATGGAGCCCAACGCCCTGGGTGCAAATCCAGGCCCTGCTTTGGTTTTCCTACCTGTAAGATGGACACATAGCAGAAACCATTTCTCATGATTCTTGGCTAAGTTTGTTGATCAGTCTGTCAACGCCTGTGTTGGTGTGCGGTCCCTAGGTAAGCGCCTGGTGCACACAGCACAGTGCCCTCCTGCAGGCAGAGCCTGGATACAGAGAGAGAGGCTGGAGGGATTGCTCCGTGGGTCTCTGGTCACCACATGCCTGGGCCGGAGCAGATAGGTAAGTAATATCTCCAGACCGCTGGCCACCTTGAGGGGACAGAAGAGAGGACAGGGAATGAAAAGGGACACATTGTGCTCCCCATCTGAAATCCAGCCTCACCGCCGAGGGCTCCGCTTGGTCACCATCCGTGGGTCAGGCTGCCCATTCCAGTGCGTCGTAGGGACCTTCAGTGGGTTCATTCTTGTCCGGAGAGGTCGTCCTCGCTGCTCCGGTGCGGTATTGTACTTCCTTGTGTGGTTTACTGCCTGTCTTCCCCACTAGAATGTGAGCCACGTGAGCGTGGAACTTCTTGTCTATTGTGTTCACTGTTCTGTTGCCTCGGTCTAAAACAGCACTCAGCACTTAGTAGGTGCTCAACAAATCCGTGTTGAGCAGGGAGTACGTGTGCCCCATGTAATGTCTGTTCACACACTTTAGTGTAAGTACTTGTTCAAATAAAACATGGTGTCCACAGACCCCATAATCAGGCAGAGCAGAGAGGGAGGGGTTGTAGGGGTCCAGGGGGGCTGGCTGGGATATGGGATCGTGTGCGGGTGACCTGGTGGAGGAGGGATGTGGGAAGGTCTGGAACGGGGCATGAGGTCAGGGTGGACCTCACAACGTAGTGCCTGCCTGCTGGCCCCCCACCCTGACTTCACCCTGGCTTCACCCAACTCATTCTTATCCCTGTCCAGCCATCGGGTGGTTTTGTCAGTCACCTCTTTGCCCACATCCCCATCTGCCCACGAGCCTACGGATAATCCCCGCTGCCTACGGGACAAAGTTTGCAGCCCCTACCCTGGCCTGCAAACCCTGCAGCCTTTTACCCCGAGTGCCTCTCCAGCATTACCTTCTGCTGCGACCCTGCATGAACTTGCTCTTGCTGCGAAGCTGGTCTTTGCTTGCTTTATCAGAACATACCTTTCTCGTTCTTTCCCTGGGGTCCTTGCCCACAGCACATCTTCCCCACCCTCCCCAGACCGTCGTAACCTCTTTCCCCTTACGTGAGTCCTACCTGGTTTTCAAGATCCAACTCAGGCCTCACCTGCTTGGAGTGGGTGTTGGGGGAGGGGACGTTCTACCCCTGACATCTTCGGGATATGACTTCTTCCTAGACATGCGCCACCTACAGCCTCCCTCTAGCTCCTGACACCAACGTTATTGTGGGGACAGGTACTGTCACATGCGTGGAATATAGCACATGCGGTTAAGCTGGCATCCCTTTGTTTTCCCCACTAGCTTCAGGCAGGTGTCTCTTCAGGACTGCAGGGGCACAATTGTGGGCGTGGGACTTGTGACCTCAGAAGTATGTTCCATGACAGTCAAATTCGGCCCCCAGTGCATCCCACTGACCAAGTGTTTGGCCTACACCCGTGGCCACCTGGCCGTGTTGACCTTCCCACCTCCTTTGGTCTTGGGGTTGCCCTTCAGCGTGCGATTTCCCGTGTGGGATTGGCCCACCTGTGCGTTGGCCCATCCCTGCTCCCTTCTCTTCGTGGAGCATGGTCCAGAGCTCCTTCCCCGGCCCCCTGTCCTCTCAAGGCCATCTAGTGCCTGGCGTCAGGCAATGGCATTTCGGGATGACCTCACTTTGCTGTACCATTGCCATTGGCCACTGTGAAGGGAGAGGGTCCCTTCTTTCTCCTGATGTCCTCTGTGCCTTTCCCTGGGACCCTTACCCAGGGGACACTCCGGAGAGACCCACCATGGCAATGGGGGTAGTGACAATCTCCCAGGAGGCAACACCATGAAGCTGTTCTCATTTTCAACTCTCTGACCCCAGCCAACCAGATTCGAGGAGATCGTAGAGTGAGTGGGTAAAATGGAGTCCCCCCCCCCTTGTAAGCATTGCTCCCGAGTGTTCGCAAAACACAAGGTCAACTTTATTAGGATCGTTGTCCCCCCCATGAACTGGTCCTCACATCAGCCCACAGTGTGAGCTGGTGCCGGCCTTCCTGTTTGTTTGGCAGGGGAGAGAAAGACGGCCCGGGCCTCCCACAAGTCACCCTGCAGCCGGGTTGGCGACCTTTCCCAGGAAGAGCAGGCTGCCGGTGGCCACGTCCCACAGCAGCACCAGGAAAGGCCTGTTGAAATGGGCCTGTGGGGCCGATGTCGCGTTCAGAGCCTGCGGCTGGGACAGGAGGCCTGAGGCAGCCCCTGCCTTGGTGCCCCGCTCACTCATGCCCATTGCTGCTCTGTGTGACACCTAGAAGGAGAAGAGAGGGCAGAGACAGCTCAGGGCGCTTTGGCAAGGGTCAGATTCCATGTTGTGCGACAGTAAGGAGAGGGGGCAGCATCTTCCCAGTCAGGCCTCAAGGCCCTGCCTTTGGAGAAAGCAGCTCCAGCCTTTGGGTTACCTTTCTCCTCCCCCGTCCCTGCTCCTCTGTCCTGTTTGCGGGCCCACCGTGAGGGTGCATTTGCTCCACGACGGGAATGGGGCGGGGGGCAGGTGAGCTGCAGCCAGGCTGAGGGCTGCTGAGCTCCCACCGGGCTGCAGAGATCCAGCAGCAACCTTCAGGGACGTTCCTCAAGCCCCCGGGTGCATGTGGCGCAGGCCCGATGCCACTCTCCCCTGCAAGCTGCACTTGCTCTCTCTAAGCCTCAGTCTTGTCCCTAGAATGCCTGGCTCAGCCTCCATCGCCCTTTAAAATGAGCTCAGGGGCCGGGCTGTCTGTGGAGCCCTCTCATCTCCGTAGCCACCACCCAGGCAGGTGGAGGTTCCCTCCCTGTCCTAGGAAGAAGTGCGAGGAATAAAACCAAAGCTTGGCCCACACCTGGGGAGGCATGGCTTTGGGGGTGAGCCCAGATAGGCGTCTGCTCTATTCAGGACTCTGTCCTCGCTCTGAAGAATACAGGCGAGGGGGAGGGGTGCTGCCCGTGGGAAGGAGCCTTAAGGACTGAGGTGCTGCAGAACCCGAACAGGACGAAGGAAGGGGGACTTGGCTTTGAAATATACACTCCGTGTCAGAGGGGCAAGGACAGCTCCCCCCTCACACCCCCTTCACCGGCTTACCCTGGAGATGGTTATGTTGGGCTGGCCAGTGACTCCTGACAGGTCAGCTCCTAGCTTGACTATGTCGGTGAGACCAGTGTGGGAAAGGATTTCTTCCAGGTTATAAGTTCCAGAGATGGAAAACCTTGGCAAATGCAAGTCCAACAGGCTGGAGAGAGAGTCAGACAGAGAAGGGCCGCTGTCTCATTATCCGCGCTCCTGCCATTGGCGCTGCGGCCTGAGCTTTGGGGGGAAGAAGGGTTTCCCAGAGTGAGGGGAGCCAGTCTTCCCATGACACTCCCTGCTCTGCCGGGACATTCCGCAGCCCAAACGTCCCGAAACCCAGACTTTACAGACCTCTTGTGACCCCTTCAGAGACCCCTTCCAATCTCTTGTGTCTGGAACTGAGAAGACCCCTGGCCGACCATTCTGTCTTCACCTTGGGCACATTGAGGGAGGGCTTTCTAGATGCCCCGCCCTAGGCTAGGGGTTTTACAGAGCACCCCTGACTGAATCCACGTGGCACCACGTGGGGTAAATATTGCTACCGTTTTCCTACTTCCAGGTCAGATTCATCAGCAAGTTCCATTGGCCTAGCTACTAACTCTGTCCTAAATCCATCTACTGGAGACCCCTCATACGAGCCACCATCGTCTCTTACCTGTCCGAGCCTCGGGGAGCTGATGAGAGATGGGGCACGGATCGCTAGAATAACTCTCTCCTGTTCCTGGCATGCCTTGACCAGCAGAGCACCCATTTCCTGGGTTAAATTCCCAAGTTTCTTCTGACACAGAGCAAATCAGTCCTTTTCTTGTGGGGATTGTTCTTTTTACTTATTATCTGACAGTTACTAGGGCATCTGCAAGCTTGGCTAGTTAATAACCAGCTGGGAAACTTCCGCCTCTAAGGAATTCAGCTTAGAGACCCTAATTCAGGTTAGGGAAGCATTCTCAGTTTAACCCCTGGGGGCGCCATGAGGGCCCAGATGCCTAAGTGCGGTGGGGGCCCTTTAAAGTGGGGGTTAGCCTGTGAAAAGCGGAAACAGAGGTGGAGCACCGGCAGCCCTTGGAGGGCAGGCCCCGCCCTCGAGGGGATGTTGAGTAGAGTCTAGCAGAAGGGTATCCGGTGGACAGCTCAACACATAGTAGGTGTCCAACCAATGTGAGCGAAGAATGAACAGTTACCAGGAAGCGTGATCTCCCCAGGCTAGCTAACCTTCCTCACAGCTGAACGGAGGGAGGGAGACCTGGTGAGGAGACCTTCCTCACATCTGAAATCCCATTAAAATGCTGCTATTACATTAAAATGTAATGTAATATTACATTATTACATTACATTAAAATTCTGCACGAGAAACATGTAAGGTTTAGAAAAGTAACCTGGGTTGGTTTTGATTCTTGAAAGTAAGAGGTCAAAACAGACCTTTCCTGGGGGAAAATGTGTTGGTCTAGAAGGTTCTATGATACTTCCTCATGAGAGGTGGAAGGGGCAGGCTCACCCCAAAGAAGCCTGAGACTACAGGGTTCGAATCAGAAACTGACCAGAGCTATGTGGATTCACAGGCAACAGGGAAACGTCCTCAGATCCTGGCCTCCGCCCTTGACCTGCGTCTCTCATGTAGCCCTCGAATCTCTGCCCTAACACAAACGCACAGTAGAGGTGGCCGTCAGAGGTTCGCTTTGTCCCCCTCCTCTCAAATCTGGGTGGATTCTGCGACTGCTCTGACCAAAGGGACCTGGCTGAAGGCATATTTGCAAGCCGAGGCCATGAGAGAGCATTGGTTTTCACCCCCTGTCCTTTGGACCAGTCCCGGGAGCCCTGAGCTGCTGTGTGGCTGTATGAGCGATGCTGAGTCACTGTGCAGAACAGCGGGCTCCGTGGAGACGCTGCGTGGAGACAGATGCCTGCTCAGGCCTCAGCTGTGACTGCCACCAGCCCAGGCATCAGACATCGAGTGGGGGGTCTTCATGCCCCTGCCCAGCCATCACCTGACTCAGGCACAGGGGAGACCACCCCCCACAACCCCTCAGCCCACCCCATCAGAACTGCCCAGCTAGGCAGATTCTGGACACAGAATCAAGAGAGAGAACAGATATTTTGGCCAAGCCATTCCGTTCTGGGGTGGTTTGTTATGCAGCAAGAGGTAATTAGAACTCAAGGCCTGATTTCATCCCGGGGCACCCCGTAAAGGAAGATACACCCTGAGAAGGAGATGGCTTGTGAAGGGGATCTAGGCAAAGTGGAACAGACCGAAACTACTGAGAGAAAACCACAGACTGGAAGCAGGCGAGAGAGAGAAGGGTCAGGATTGTGATCCCGTCAGACAGGAGCTTTGATTCCACGGTGCTCTTCTTGTTCAATTGCTTTAAGAAATGTTTTATTTGAGAAAAGATGCACTTTTAGCACTGGCTGGTGTGGCTCAGTGGATTGAGTGCCCACCTGTGAATCAGAGGGTCACTGGTTTGATTCCCAGTCAGGGAACATGCCTGGGTTGCAGGCCAGGTCCCTGGTAGGGGAGGCCTAGAGGCAACCATACATTGATGTTTCTCTCCCACTCTTTCTTGCTTCCTTCCCCTCTCTAAAAAATAAAATAAATAAAATCTTTAAAAAAGAAAAAAGATGCACTTTTAGAAAATATACACTGGTCTTTGGGAGTCATGGTTATTCTTAATAATTGTCCTTGACCTGATTTTCTGGCCACCCTTAACTGCCTTCCGGTGGTAAATTATGGTGCGGACAAAGGGAGAAGCCAGAGGAAAGGAGGCTGGGCAGAAAGATGCCAGGAGGGCTGTGGCAATTTCTACCTGGTGAGTCCTTCTCACGCACCAGGTGGCCCTGCGTGCACTCCATGTACGTTCACTGGATCAGTCCCCCGAATGGCCCAACATGGCGGTCATCATGACCCCCGTTTACAGTGGAGGGAGGAAATCTGAGGCCCAAAGGTACCAAAGTGACCCAGGCTCACAGCTGGTCAGCCTAACTGAGGGGTTGGACTCTTGCAATTGGAGTGGATTAAGAACTGCTGGGGTTCTTGAACGAGGCTGGCTGGGGTCCTCCTGCCTTGTCCCTTACCTGGGCCGGAGCAGCTGGCCCCACTTTCTCAGGGTCTTGGGCTGCAGCGTGGCCTCCACCTGCTCCATCTTCCCCGGGTCAGGGAGGACCAGCAGGGCCAGCGCGTTCCCGCTGTACTCTATCTGGAGGACGGTGCAGGCCATCTCCGGGTCGTACAGGAACCTGTGCATTTCCTTGTGGTGCATCAGCGGGGTGCGGAGCGGGGTCCTCTCGTTCACGAAGACGCTCTCTTGCTTCTGGGTCTGGTAGCGATGGAAAGGATGCTTCCACTTGGCTGAGGACAGAAAACCCAGAAAACCATGAGAACACACTCCAAGAGAGCAACTCCGGGCAGACGTCCTCCGAGCCACACTGGTTCGGGGACTTCCTCTGGGGTCTGTGAGTCTGAGGCACAGAGGTGGCACGGACGCAGAATCGGGAGGCCAGATTTAGGTTCGGTTCAGCCACCGGAGCAGGTCCCAGCACCTGAGCTCTAAAGGCCCATGATTTTATTCCATTTCAGAGCAACTTCGCCTTCAAGAGGTGAAAAGATGGTGTTTTCGTCTATTCTACTGAGCACCTTCTATGTGCAAGGCATTTTCTCTTTATATCTCCATCAAGATTAATAGTAAACAAGCGTCACACTCCCCATGTCAGAGTTGACTCCCTGCGAATTTTTGGAAATACTCTCCTCTTGCAGCGCCTTCCGTGGCAGAGCGGGGATGGAGGCCTGACTCGGCTCCACCCTCAGGTCTTTGCAAACCCCCAGTCGGCCTGTCTCCGCCCAGCTGCCTCTACGTAGCAGTGACCTTCAACACAGAGTTGGAGGGCCACCCTCTATCTCCTGACTCCCCAGTATTCAAACTAGGAAAAAAGAAAGATTTTAGTTAATAAAATGTAATATATAATGCAAAAGCTCACTAAGGCCTAGTTAGGAATGCAGGATTTGGTGGTCGCAGTGTTGACCAGGGGTGTAGTATCTTTTCTGTACTTCCAACCGCAGCCCATCCTGACTTGGCCTCTCGAAAGCACTGGTCTTGGTGATGGGGGAGGGGCCTGTTTCAGCCTCCTGCCCACACCCAGCCTATGACCAAGCGCTGCCAATTCTGTCTCCAGAGCTGCACCTCTATCCGAGGCCGCCTAGCTTGACTCTGCTCTCCTACCCTTACTCCCTGCAAACCATCCTCCAAACTGTAACCAGCCTGACCTTTCTAAAAGCTGATGCTACTGCCCTGCTTCCAGCTGTTCGGTAATCCTGGGGCCGCACAGGTAAGTCTGGGGTCCTCCGCACCACTCCTGCGCACCGTGCCGTCGCAGCTCCCGGCGCTCCGGTTCTGTTCCCCGAGAGTGCAGTGGTGTCTCTCCAGCGTGGGCTTCGACACCTGCTGTCGCTCCCACCTGGCCACCTCCCCTCCGCCTCTCCCACGGCTGCACTGCCTCATTCCCCAGGTCCTGCGCAGACTCCTTCTCCTCCAGGGAGCTACCCACCCGCCGCCCCACCCAGGTCTGGCTCAGTGTCTCCGGAAGAGCTCCGTGGCACCCGTCCCTCCTCAAGCAGAGTGCCGCTTCCCTGCGGAGCTGTGATGGTAGCGCACGTGGAGCTGTGAGCTGCTCAGGGTGGGAAACGGTGCGTGACTCACGAAACCCCCCCCAAGCCCTCTCACCCCAGCCTCAATCATGGGGCAACGTCAGACAAGTCCCAGCTGAGGGGTCTTCTACAAACTACCAGGCTAGCACTCCTCCCAGGGGTCAAGGTCACTAAGAGCAAGGAAAGTCTGAGACACTGTCCCAGCCAAAGGAGCCTAAACTGACGTGATGGCTACGTGTAATGTAGATCCTGGGTGGGATCCTGGAATAGGAAAAAAGATAAAAACTGGAAAAAAAACTTGAATAAAGTATGAACTTGCATATAATTCAGGAAATGACTAAAGTGGAAAAAAATAGACCCTAAAGTGTGACACGTTTGATGCAACAGTTAAACGACCCGTCTGTATGAACGAGCTGCGGTGGGGACACTGAGACCTCAGTGCAAACGATAACAGGGTGTGGCAGCGCTCGTGCAGAGTTTCACAGCACGCCGAGTGCACTGCGCGTGATTCCGTGTGCACACTTCACCGGCGAACGGCGGGCGCACCCAGGTGAGAAGGAGGTGCACAGCCGGCAGACAGCCACACTGGGGAGGGCTGGGAGGAAGGAAAGGGGGCCCGGAGGCATTAGAAAGAGATTGAGTTCGTGTGTGGTGGTTTCATATTATTCTTTGTCTATTTCTGTCTGTTTGAAATGGATAATAATATAAAAAATGAAGTATTTTTCCGAAATTGAACTATTAATACAGAAGTGAGAGTGAGTGTTGAGTACTGATCAATCACAAGTACTGATCAATCACAAGGCCGTGGTGTAAGGACATGATTTAACTGTGAAGGGGTGACTGCCCCAGGAAGCAGCTGTGGGACCTGAAGACAGGGCCTTTCCGGGGCAGGGCTGAGGGACAGGGAGGGCACGGTGGCTCTGCCAAGGCTGCACGCACCTTTGAAGAAGACGTAGTTCAACAGAACCACGAGCGTGTCTTCGTTGAACTCCCGGAGGCCGTCTGCCACCTGGCCGTAGGTTTGCTTTCTCACGTAGTCGTTGATGTGCCTCCTGGTTGCAGCAGAATCGGTGAAGTTAGCGGAAAAAGCCAGCGCTCCATACAGCTCCCTGACATCGTCCAGAAAGTGCTGCCGAGGCTTCAGCCGCTTGTCCAGGAACAGGGAGTTGCCCACTTTCAGTTCCAGTTTGGGACTGGGCAGGTCAAGGGTGCGGAGGAGGCTCTGGAAGCCCTGGTGGATGCTGGCCTGCGGAGTCTCTGTGAGGTTGAAGCCCAGGCCCTCCAGGATCTGAGCCGAAGTGTCAGCTGGGACCCCAAGGGAGAGCAGGGCCAGGGCGGTAGAGACGCTCACCGGGGAGAAGACGATGTTTCCCGGGACTCCTGCTGCGAGCTGCCTGTACAAGCGCAAAGCGAAGCTGGTGATGGTGGGCGTGACTCGGTGGTAGGCGGGCGCTGGCTCTGAAAGCTGACCACTGGGGGCCTGGGGCGGCCCTAGACTTGTATCTCCACGGGCAGAGGCCAGGATCCCTGCTCCCAGCAGCCACAGCCACGCTGGCCCCATCCTCTGAAACCAAGACGTTGAGCGTCACTCTAAATGACAGTGCGGCTCCCCACTGCTTACACAACAAACCTCACATGCAGACTGTCTCCCATGGGCGTCACCAGGGGCCCCACGGAGGGTGCATGGGGGTGAGCAGGCCGGGCGGTGGTCTTGTGTCTGCTGACACATCTCTGGGTCTATAAGATGCTGCTGGGAAAAGGCCTGTGGGCTATGCAAACAGCTTCCATGGGCTGGTTTCCCTGCATCCATCCTCCCTCCCGCCCTCCCTTCCTCCCTTTCTTTTATCTTTCTTCTTTCCAGTCATTCTGTCAATCACACATTAAGTTTCAAGAATGGGGATGATGTGAAAAACTCTGGAGCGCGAGTTCAGGGCCCTGTGGCCGTGAGTGTGGCTGGGCCTCCCGTGTGGCTAGGTGTGGCCATTAGCTACAACCTCACCGGTCAGAGGGGAGAGGGTGATGTGTGTGGCTCTGGGGACAGACCCTCATGGAGAGAGGCCTGACCTCTGCACTGGGGTCTTCCAAAGCCGGGGTGTGGCCCTGATGGTCAGTCCCGGGGACCCTGCGGGTGAGGGTGACTCCTGAGTGCTGGCGCAGCCAGAGACGGATGGGGCCCAGGGGTGGAGACAAGAGGTCAACTCTGCCTCCATCAGACTTGTTATCACCAGCTCCTCTTGTCACATGTGGTAGTTAAACTGTATCATAACTGAAGCAGAGAGTTGGGAAAGGTTTCTACTATGGGTTGAGTTGTACTTCTCCCACCCCAGGTTCATATGCCGAAGTCCTAGTCCCGTTCATCTCAGAGTGTGATCTCGTTTGGAAATGGGTGGCTGCAGATGGAATTAGTTAAGTTGAGGTCATTAGATGGGCCCTGATCCGGTAGGACCAGCGTCCTTATAAAAAGGGGACATGAGGACAGAGACACACACTCAGAAGAACACCACGTAAGATGAAGGCAGACACCTATGAGCCACGGAAGCCAAAGATCCCAGCAAACCGCCAGGAACTCGGGGAGCGGCCTGGAATGGGTCCTTCCTCCACCTCAGAAGGGACAGCCCTGCCGTTGCCTTGACTTTGGACTTCCAGCCTCCAGAACTAGGAGATAATAGACTTCTGCTGTTGCAGCCACCCAGTTTGTGGCTCGTCGTGACGGCAGCCCTAGCGAACTAACGGTGTCTCGCGTGCTCCGAGTTACGCGTGTGCCGGGAGAGCCTTCACTCTGCCCTGAGGGGGTCAGAGGGGTGCAGAGCAGGACACCCCTTGCTTTGGGCCAGGATGCAGCTCAGCTCGAGGTGAAGCTGCAGTGCAGACAGGGCCTGTCTCTGCTCGCTGCCCCCCTCTGGCGCCCCCTTTCCCTCTCGGGGTCTCCACACAGCTTCCCGCACTCGTAGGGCATGTGCTGCCACACTGCCACTCACACTCCGGCACCGTGGTGTCCCCAGCAAGGAGAGTGTCGTCCCCTGCTCCCTTCAGGACTGACAGCCCCTCTGTCCCGTCCCACAGTGGCTGTTCACTGCTGACCACCCACCGCATCCGCCTGTCCCGATAACATTTGTGTCTTAATCAGCGCCCTTTGCCCAGACCAGTGGCCTCCGGGCCAGTCACAAACACCGTGGAAGCGAGGGAGAGACCACGTCTCTGCAGGAGGTTTGCAGTGCCCGGGGCTCTCCGCCCCGCACCAAGCCCCGAAAGCCAGCTGCCAGGAGGGGTCACTGAAACCTCGCTATCAGTTATGTTGAAACTCGTTTGCTGGTCAAAGTGCGCAGGGGGCTCCCCGGGGCCACGTCCCACTGGCCTCCGCCACAGCTTGCTGTGGGCTCGCTCCATGGCCCTTTCTGTTCACCTTGGACTTTCTTTTGAGGGGGGATTGGGAAGCAGCGGAGCAGTTTAAAAACTGGTCTGCCTCTGGGGAACAGGACATACGACTATGACAAAACTAATTCCGGCTTATTCCTTTTGAGCCACCGAGCTCTCCACCACTTCCTGTGTACTGTGCACCGAGTGCTCCCAGGCTTGCTAAGGACCCCGTTCCCGAAGAGGACTGACCTGTGAGCAGGGGCCCGGGGCTTGAAGCAAGGCTCTGCCACCACGAACTGCCGTGCCCCCATTTCAAAATGCAAATGATGATGCCTCCCCTGGGCGGGGGGATTACAAGCGGTGTGTGAGGCCACCCCCCCACTACAGGGAGAGCTTGCAATGCCAATGTTCCCCCCTTTCTCCTGAGGCTGGAGGCAATTCTATCCCATTTCTTTCTTTCTTCCTCCTCCAGGATCCCGGAGGGAAATTAGGACTCCGTTAGTGGCTGTCATGTTCCCATGTGTTGTTTATGTAGTGGTGGGCGTATTAGGCGTGCTGTACTGCTGGCCCGCAGCCAGAGATGCCCTAAGGCGCAGGGGGAGATGGGAGAAGGAAGGGCGTGGGATTGGAGTTGAGTGGCGGAGAGAAAGCTCTGGAAATGCCGAACAGACTTACGTGATGAAAAATGGTCCTGCCCACATGCCACCTGTTGAGAAAGACTCACTCCATGTCATTTAGCTAAATCCCTGTGAGAAACCTTAAGACCAGGCGTGATTGTCCCTGTCGTACATTTGGAGGAACCGTTTGGAGGCGGGAGCACCATCCCAAGTCCAGGCCGGGCCTCTGATGGACCTTTTCATGTAGCAGAGGTTCTAGTGAATTTGCTACAACATTCTTGTCATTTTGCTTTGGGTCGTGTTGTCCTGTTTTCTTGTCTGACTGCCAGGAATACTGGACGCTCCTCTCTCAGAATTTTTGAAGACAAAGTTTTTTTCACGCAAGGTTAGTTACAACCCGAAGTTCCTCCTGCAAGCCCTAGAGGCAGTGCATCATGTCGTTTTTCCTGTAGGGGACTCAGTTCTCCTATCCCTGCTGCCAAAGCTGGAGAGACAGAGCGGGGGAGAGAGGGGGAGCGAGAGAGCGGCAGGCGGCCACCACGCCTACCTTCGTCCTGGCGAACGCAGGTACTCACCGCGGGGAGCCTGGGCTCGGGCCCTGGACTTCAGCACCACATCGCCTCTGACCCACAGGAGACCGATTTTGAAGACCGCAGCCGCCTAGTCAATATCTGTTGGGTCAGGTCAGTTCCGGGAACGGAGTGCAGACGGCACACAGCAAACAGGAAGGGACCTGTGTTTTCAAAGTGCCTGCCCTGCCCGCCTGCCCGGCGCACAGTGACCTGCGACTCTGCCCCCAGCCGGGTTTGAGCCGCTCCTGACTCGGTGCTGATGGCAGGGGTCGTGGCGCGGCTGCTGCCCATCCTTGGGTGCTTCATGTGTTGCAGGCAGCATTCCTGAAGGACCCCCCTCAAGATAGCAATGTGAGATGTGAACCAGCCCTGCCGCAGCCACCAGGGGCCGCCCAGGCCACTGTCCTGTGTGCCTTCGACTTCTGTAGTGATGCGTGTCGCTCGCTTCTCGGTAAAACTGGGGAAAAAGAATGTGAGAAAGGCACAGTCGTCCCCACTTTACAGATGGGAAATGGAGGCTCTGCCAAGTTAAGTGACTTTCTCGTGGCCCTGGGGGTGGGAGGGGGTTTGCGGGGGTGGGGTGAGGCCACACCCCCCCACCAAAGCCCTTCCCTCCACACCACAACATTCAATACTTTCCTAATACTTCTGACTGGCCATGGTACATGCGCAGAAAGCAGACTGGACGGAAATTCAGAAAATAGAGCAAAACCTTCCCCCTGGCCACGATGAAAGCCCCACAAAGTGGACCATTGACTCTTGTTCATCCACATCTCTGTCACCCAACATGGCCGTGAATGCGGCCCAACACAAAACTGTAGATTTACTTCAACACGAGGAGATGTTTTTGTGATTTCATGTCACGATGTATGTAACGTGTGGCCCCAAACAACTGTTCTTCCAGTGCGGCCCAGAGATGCCAGAGGTTGGACGCCCCTGATCTAGAGCAAAGCCCAGAACTAAATGAGTATTTATGAGTGAATCTTTAGGTGATGGAATTGAGGTGACTTTTATGTTCTTCTTTGTACATTTTTGTATTCCCCTAATTTCTCACAAAAAAAACCACGTTATCTTATTTATGATGAAAAACAAAACATTGTTAAGAAGAATGACTAATCAGACCCATAAAGCAAAAGAGACAGTGGTCCCAGTTGCGAGGCACTTGTAAAACGTAAGGGTTCGCAGAGGCTGAGTCTGACTCCACGAGGGGGCTGGATGGGTCCTGGGCTGTCGGGGTGTGGGGCGCGGGGAAGCCCCGGGCCGGGAGCCGTGGATGCTCAAGGTGGGACTCAGACAGTGTGTGCCGGAGAGGTGAAGGCCAAGGACATTCGGGCTAGCCACTGATGGGGTCTTCTACGCCTACCAATGCTGGAGACCCTACCCCTGGGTCCAAAACGGTGCTGAGAACCTCCCGGGTGTTTTATAAAGACCCTGGTAGCGTGAAGACACAGGAGAACTGAAGTCTGTGGCCAGAGTTTCTTTCTCACCTGAGAGGAACCGTTTGACTCTTGGCTGGCTCGCACGCTACCTGGTCCTTTGCAGTAACTCTGCGCAGGGTTGGGGAAGAAGGAACCGCTCTGGGGGGCCCCCATTTCGGATTCCATTCCAGACCCTGCTACAGTCGAGCCCATCTCGTGGAGCTGTGGTGAGAACTAGATGTGATTGCTCCTGGGCAGTGCCCAGCCCAGGGCAAGCAGAGAGAGGACGGGGAGAGAGAGAGATTTATGGAACTGGTTTTCTCATGATTATGGCAGATGACCATCAGGAAGAGCGGGTGTTGCAGGTCAGGTGCTAAGGCCACCTGGCCACCTGCTCGTAGAAGTCCCTCTGGTTGTGGGAGGTCGGTCTTTGTCCTATTAAGACCTCAACTGACCGGGTGAGGCCCACCTACTCTCTGGAGGAGAGTCCATTTTACCTACCAATTTAAACGTTAATCTTTTCCAAAAGCACCCTCACAGAAAGATCCAGAATAATACTTGGCCACCCAGGTGGGCGCCACGGCCCAGCCAAATTGACACATAAGATTATGTCATTGGTGGTAGGAAGGAGGGTGGAGCACCACTTCTTTGGGGGTGCTGGGCTTCCCTCGTAGAGCGGACGCCGTTGACCTTGGTTCACAGACGCCTTGCCTTTGCATCCAGTCCAGTGTCAAACGGCGTAAAAATGTGCTCTTATTGTGGATGCTCACTCATTTTACCTTCAGCTCCCCTGCCAGAGCCAGGAGGAAGTCGACCGGGGCCCTCCGTGAAGGCTCCAAGTGTGCGTGCGAAGTGTCCCAGCTCACCATGGCTACTGGGGCAGACGGCCTTGGCTGCATCAACAGTCTTGAGCCGGGTGCCTGCTGCTTCTCAGTCTTTTCTTAATGTGCCGATCACCTTGTTTCACGGGTCATGGCCCACCTCCCTGCAGCAGGCAGGTGCGAGGCCCCTAACGCCCTCTGTGGACACCCTGTGGCATGTGGGGCGTTAGGACAGAATACCAGCCAGAAGCGCCTTTTAGTGGGAGGGACACTAGAGCCTGGTTACCCTCTCAGGACCCCCTCCACTCCACGGGACTCACGGGTGAATAGCCCACGCATGGTGTGCTGGACTCCACACTCTGAACCTGTTCTTTGTTTGTTTGTTTAGATGCTCTGCGCAGGTTTTGCCACCTGGCTCTAGTTAGACAGTTAACTGAATCTGCCTTTAGCATATTGTCACTTCTGTTGTGAGTGAAATGGTCATGCAGTTCTGTGATAATCACACTTGATAGTCTGTGATTGAAGGTTTGGCATCTTGAAATCATGGGTCAAACTAACAACAAAACTGTTTACATCTACACATTTGGTGTGTTTTCACAGGACTGTGAAAATCTCATTACAGACCCCCCAACCACGAACTTCAACTTCTGTTGCTTCCTGCCCCGGAGGGGTCCTGCCCACCTACCTACTTCCCACCACTTAGTAGTAAAGGCTCCTGCCCACACCTTCCCTTAGTCCGCCTGCCCCTGACCAGCCAAGGCGCTTCGCTGTGTGGCCCTGCGAGGGGTGACAAGCTCTCCTCTTGGGAACTGTGGGGAATAAGTGCAGATCTTCCCAAGGCAGTTGTCTCTGTGCCTGGCATCTTACCAGACCTGGCGGAACACACCCTGGGCCCCTTTCAACACGAACACAAAGGAGAGGCACCCACCTGAAAGAAGGGGGAGGCGCGACCTCGCTGAGAACACAGTGTATGATGCTTTTGTGCTTGAGGCCAATACCAGTCTCAATGGGCCCAGGAAGCCACCCAGGCAGATGGGCACTGTGACATCCCCTGGAAGTGAGACGTGCCCCTGGGAGCTAGGAGGTGGGGAGGAAAGCTGACAGCCCTCACGCACCCCTGACTCCTGGGGTCCCCCGATGGCTACGAGGAGGAACTGAGTGTTGTGAGTGACGGAAGTCGCTTTGGCCAGTTCTTCGCCCCTGCCGTCTCTTTGTGTCACCCGTGGGCCACTCTTCTCTGAGGCACGTGCTCTGGTCCGGGAGCCAGGTCTTACCCAGGGTGCCCCTGAGGGGAAAGGAGGGCTGGGTTCTGCACGCGCATGTTTTTCCACCACTGAACACAGAGATGAATTTATTCACTTATTTTTATTTTTAATTAGCATGGGCATACGATAGTTTCAGATGTATTTATTTATAATTAGGCAATTATATACCTTACAAAGTGATCCCCCAATAAGTCTAGGGCCCACCTGGCTCCGCAGGGTTGTCTTCCTAGCACCGACTGCGTTCCCCGTGCTGCGCATCACGTCCTCACCATCAGTGACTTAACCACTGGCAGGTTGTCCTTCTTAGTTCTCCTTGCCTTTTGGCCCATCCCCCACTGCCTTCCCATCTGACCCCCGTGAAGGATAAAAATCGTATGATTCTGTCGACAGAGACACTGTGACCTGCATGGCAAGCCCGAAGGGCAGAGCCCTGGGCACAGAGCGAGGTGGCCCAGGCGACATTGCAGCCTCCTCATCTGGACCCCGCCCGGCTCTCACTCTGCCGTGGGTGAGGTGCTCTCACTCTTCGAGCCTCTGGTCTCCTGTTTGTGAGTGAGGTGGGAGTGTGGGGACGCCCCTGAGGCTTCTCCAGCTCTCTAGCATGGCTCCTTTCTCTCTTCTTCCTCTGTAAAAGAGCTCGGGAAAGCCAACGTGAGGCGCCCGCCCCCCAGGAAGGGAGTCTCTGGATCTGGTGGTTGTGGGGGCTCCGGGGGAGGCTGCAGGCGTCACCCTTGATAATGAAGGTGATATGGAAGGAGCTAAGGTGGCCCGTTCAGTGGGGGTGAAGGGGGGAGTGTTGTACATGAGCCTTTGCTCGGAACCCGTGGTTCGCTGCCCCTCACGTGGCTTGAGGAATCAGACTGAAGGGGCCGCGCCGAGGCCGCTGCAAAGCAGCAGGGTTGGGGCTGCGCACCCAGAGGGCTGTGTGTGCGCATGCGCCAGAGTCAGAGCCCAGAAGGCAGCAGGCCTTGCGTGTCTGGACAGAAAACTAATGCCTGCGCTCAGAAAGGCCTTCACCACCCATGCATTTGAGAGACGCTGCGGGTCCAATGGCGCCTCCCACAGACCCAGACTCCTCTCCTTGGCCCACAGCCGCTCACGCCCTCTGACCTTGGCTCCACCACTGCAGCGGCGGCAGCCTCTCTCTGTGCCCGGAGTTCCTGCCTCGGCCCGGTGCTCACAGAAATGCTCGCTCACACCTTGTCACCCCCTCTCTGATCATCCTGTCCCACGCCTTCACAGCACTTACCATAACCCTAGAAGTCGCGTTTGTTTGAAGTTTTGGTTTTATTGTGGTGGTCTAGCATCCCGTCTAGATCCAAAAACTGGGGACCTTGTCTAATTCATTCCTAGCATGTTAGGTGCTCAGTACATTTTTGTTGAACGAATGGGCAAATTCGATCAACAAAATGTCATACTAAAATGTCACATAATGACAATCTGGCCATTGTGAGGTAACCAATAGACCATTTTCAAATCAGGATCCTGGAGGCACGGGGGACCACCGTTGCTGGCCCAATTCACATTTTAGGTTAATTAAATTTATCCCTGTCATTCTGCAGTAAAGGCGACTGGCCTATATACCACTACTCCCGGGGCGCTAAGGAAGGAAATGCGCCAACCCAGAAACGCCCCATGAAGCTGGTTGCCTGGGAGGTTTGTGGGAAAGAGCGCAGCCTGGGGCTCATGGGCTTTGGTTTGTGACCTGCATCTCTGCTGCCTTTTGGCGACTGAGCCTCAGAAGAGGCATCTGGGCAGCAAACGCAGCTCTGCTGGGGTCAGGGGGCCTCAGAACAGGAGGGACATGCGGTTTATTTCCTGTGCATTGTTAACATCTCATTCGTCCACAGACCTGCTCCCTCCTAGAACTTGGTGGGATTCTCCACTTTCCCCAGGAAGAGCACTGTCCCTGTGGCTTTGTGGACGATCAGCAGCAGGAAGGACCTATTGAAGCAGATGGAGTGAGAGGCGCCATCCTCGGACCGGATTGTGAGCTTGGTGGCCGTGGCCGCCGCGGCCTCGGTGCCCTCCTCCCGGACGTCCAGCACAGCCTTGTGGGCAGCCTGCCAGGGGAAGAACAACATTAACACTTTTCAGAAACTGAGAGTCGGTGTTTTGTCTGGGAACGGGGATACCCGACCCCCACCTCATTCGGCTTCAGGATTCCAGGACAGGCCTGGCATGAGATTCGTTCCGTTGCAGCTCTGGTTGCTGCTCCTGGGCAGTTGGCCCTCAGGCGTGGAGTTGAATGGTTACGCATACCGCCCAGAGAGACCTAGGTTTGAGTCCCAGCTCTGCCACTTATTGTCGTAAAAGCTATTTAGATGCCACGTGCTTCATGTTCCAAATCGGGAAAAGGCTGGTAATAATTGCATGTATCCCACAGGGTTATCTGATGAATTAAAGGAGATCATACGAAGCGTGGACACCGGAGTCAGTGCTACAGCTGTTGCACAGGAGACAGGGGCTGGGTGTTTCTGAGAATCGCACCCCTACTCATTCTTCTACAGAAGAGATTCTTCTCCTGGGGTTCACGTGCTGCAGAGCCTCAGGCGCCTGGGACCCCTGTACAGTTACGGCCATTCTTTTCCACATGTGCGCATGAGCACATAGTGGGGAAAGGCCCACGGTGCTCATCATCTGCCTGTGGGATCTCCCTGCATCCTTTCCTGACACCAGTGACCAAGGTCCCCTTCAGTGGCCCAGGACCACCCCTGACCATTATAATCTGTTATCACAATAAGTTTTAGGTCAGGGGTCAGAAACCCATATGCAGACAGGGGTAAGACAGGTAACCCCAATAAGATAAGAAGACCTCTCATAAGGGCAATGGGGTCTGCAGGGAGCCCCGAGATTACCCTCTGTCTAAAAGGGATGCTCACAGCCCAGCCCCAGTTGATGGCCACTGTGCAGAGGCTTGGACTCACTATGTGGGAACTGGGTCAATGAGTTGTTTTGAGAGAATCAGAAATCTAAATTTTTAGGTCCAATATCCTACATTTGAGAAGTCAGCCCTCTCTTTTCCTGTTTTTCTTTTCTTTCTTTTTTTTTTTTTTTTTGGACTAATGTCCCATGAGCAGCCACGTTATGACCTCAGTGTGAGGACCTGGGCTCCAGGGAGGTGAGGTCCAGGGCCAAGTGTGCCCCTGCCTGGTTCTCCAAGAACTGTAGTTGAACCTCAGGAACACTTGTTGGACAAGGGAGAAAGGGTGCCCATGCCTCAGGGGTATGATGGCCATAAAGCATCAGGCCTGGCAGCCGTGCGATTCAGCCCTATTTCTCGCTCGGACACATCACTGTGCCTCCTGGGGACTCTGTTTCCCTATCAGTGAGATGAGAGCGCTTGATTGGTCAGTCTCCACAGGCCCTTCCAACTCGGACTCTCATGCAAATATTCTCAGTGACCAACTCACTTTGGAGACGTGAAGGAAGTCTCTCTTTGTGATTCCAGAAAAATCAGCATTTTTGCCGAAAGCGTCCCGGATGCCCATCTTCGGGAGAATGGTTTCCAGGTCATAGGAGGTAGAAATGGAAAATTTTGGAATGAACACCTCTATCCACCTGTGGAGAAGGGGAAAGGAAGGGGTGAGGGCACACGTCACACGCCCTGGGCCATCTGTTTCTAGCTGGCAGTTCAGTAGACTTCTCCCACGGGTCGCTGCTTAAGGGTGAACACATCCCAGGCAACCAGCCCAGCTTGCTCTGGAAGTAAGCGCACCGGATGAGCAAGTTCAGCCCTGAAGATGTAAGGGATGAAAAGTAGGCCCCCTCCTGAAGCAGGGGACAGAGCAGAGAAGGGGGCTCAGCAGGGGAGCCTATGGCAGAGACAGTTGCGAAGCACTGGGTGGTGACAGAAGCAAGCCGACCACCCCTTGACCAGAGTGCCACACACCAACCCTTCCTGAGATAAACACTGCTAATCTCTGAGAGCGGCAAAGTCCGCACGTGGTTACCAAGCAACTTAAACGTGGCTAGTGCCAACAAGGAACTACACTTTGCATTTATTTAATTTTAACTTAAATAACCATATGTGGCAGGTGGCTGTCATGCTAGCCAGCGCAGCCCTGGAGTTTGGCACACTCTTTCCTCCTCTGTCATGGTTTCCCTGAACCGAGAGTGGACAGCCCATACTCACTGAGCATTTGCTCTGTGCCAGGCCTGGTCTCAGGCACATTCCTGAATGCTGTCTCCATTTTAGTGATGGGAAGGCTTAGTGTTAGCGCTTTGCCCAAGGTCACATACTTAACGAGTCACAGAAACGTAAGCGCAAAAGTGTTGGGCGGACACCTCATCGATGGACTTCTGTGACATCCAGCACAACGGACAGCTCTCTCTTCCCTGCTTTGTGCTGGCTTGGCCATCTTTACCTTCTCTGAGCTGGGTTTCTGTACAGGCACCCCGCCCCCACCTGCGGCCTCTGCCTCTCTCGAGCCCCAGGTTGCAATCTCAGGACAGCATAAGCCGTGAAGCATTCCACCGTGTCCCCTGGTCCCCACCTTTGCATGGGTACTAGTGCTGTTTCCTTTACCAAATCCACCCTTTCCAAGCCTCTATGTCCTACCATACCTCGTGTTCTGTCCATACTTGTGGCCAAAGGTGCCCCCTCCTTGAAGGCTTCCATCCACCCCAGCTGAAAGTGACCTCTTTGTCCACAGGCTCCTCAGCACTCCGCCTGCTCCCCCAGGGCATGGGCCTTTGTCTTTCTTGAATGACAGTTATCCCTCAGCCTGTGCTTTCTCTCCTAGATGATGCCCACAATGCCAAGAAACGGTCTTTTCCCACCCTTGCCTGTATACCATCAGCAGCCTCAGGCCCCAGCAAACTGACACAGGTGCCCACCTCTTCTGGAGAGAGTGGCTCCATTTCCTCAGTGTCCTGTGTGACAAGGACCGTTCCAGCTGCCTCATCCCGCCCTGGACGGGGAGGATGAAGAAGGCCGTAGCGTCTCCACTGTAGTCCATCTGCAGCACGGAGCAGTTCAGCTTCGGGTCCACCCCGAAAGCGAATTTCTCCACCTGGTGCATCATGGGGACCTTCACAGTGGTCTTGCCCACCAAGAACGGGTAGCTTTTCCTTGTATACACGGGGTTAAAGGGCTTCGCCCACCGGGCTGGCACAAAGAGAGAAGAGAGGTCTTTATGTCGCGGTGCAATCAGTGAGGTAACGACAGCCAAACTGGTAAAGTAAGGGCCTCTGGACACTCTGTACCATAAAAATGAGAGAACTGCCAACAACGACTGAAATTAACTGTTTTGAACTCTAGAGATTAACCAAATGCTTTCAGCAAAGTGGGAAACAATTTTCTAAAGAAAACCAGCTAAATTTTGGTGAGAACAGTCAGCTTTGTGGTATTTCAACTTCCCTAGTTCCACTCCCCTGGCCCCCCCATCGCCCCAGCTCTGTGGCATCCTTGAAAAGTGAGAGCCTGCGTTTGCAGTGAAATTCAGCAACCTGAGGGCCCTGAAGGATAAAAATGGGGCTGGAACCTTTTTAAAAGCCTCGTTCCTGAAGAATTGTCCTCATTTGAGTTGTCTTGTGCTTCCCTGGGAGACATCACTTTCAAAGCTGTCTGTATTTGATCTGATTGGGAGCTCAACCAAGGCAAAAAGACATTTCCTTGGGGAAAATGAGTCAAAAATAGTTGCAGGTACTGATAAGTTTTGCAGCTGCCTGAGGAAGTAGCTAACAATCAACTAATCAAAGGGCTTAACAGGACTGGCTGGGGGTGAGGGTGGCAGTGGCATCTGCGAAGATGACAGAGTGAGGACCTCTGCATATTTACCCTTTCATAAAGGCAAAAAGAAAAGAAAAGAAAAAGAAAAGAAAACCCTGGCAGAAATAGAGGCAGCTTTGTCAGAACTCTGGAAATTAACCAAAGGCTTGCAGCCACCTGGGATGAGTCTTTTCCAAAAAGTGGCTGAATCTTGATGAGAACAGTCAACTCTGTGACATTTTAACTTTGTGTTAGTCTCACCCTCTACTTTCTAGCTCAGCAGCAGCTCTGAAAAACAGCAGACTATCCAAAGAAATGTCAAAGCCTCATTCCCAAAGAATTACAACTACTTGACCTGTCTGATGGTTTCCTGGAAGATCCCACTTACAAGGCTGATTGGCGCTCACTCAGGACTAAAAGCATTTCTCCCCCAGGTCAGGGAGTGCTTGTTAGGAACAATTACAAGCAAGTGTTTTAGCTTCGTGGTTGCCCGGATGAGGATAACAGATGGGACAAACAATAGACTAATCAAAACATTTAAAAGAAAAGCTGAGGGAAAAGATGCCCATAGAGACTTTGGAAAGTTCCAGTATACCCTGGGCTTTTAGGTGCTGCATGCATGTGTAATGTATATGCATATTTGAAAAAAAAAATGAGGAGGCTCTAGTTTGCAGCCCTGGCTGACCTTGAAGGTCCGCACAAACAGAAACTGAACGCTGAGTCAGAGCCAGAAACTGCCTCGACGGGTGTTGATGGCACACCCCATGATGCACACAAAGGCCCTTGCAGAGACTGGGAGATTATTTGTCCCAGGCGTTTCAGAAATCTCTGCCCAATCTTGGCTGCGCAGGACAAAGTGCGACTTTAAAAATCAGCTCAGAAAAATCACCAAGCAAACAACTACGGCAACAAGCAGTAACAAACTTTGGGGAGAGGGAAAGAATCTGATTTTCAGAGTTGCCACATTACATTATTGTTAAAGTCCAATAAAGTTTTACTAAGAAAAACAATATTCAGCATAAAAAGAAACAAAGTATGGACCATACACAGGAAAAATGCAGTCTACTAGTGTCAGAAATGAGAGAAGGAATACCAACACAGATCCCATGGACATGAAAAGTAAAACAAAGAACTGCTGTGAACAGCTCTGCGCCCACAAAGCTGATAACCTACATGAAATGGTCCAATTCCTTGAAAGACACAATTCGCCGAAATTCACATAAGAAGTAGTAGACAATGTGAACAGGCCTACACCTATTAAAGAAACTTACAATATTTAATAACTTTCAAAAATAAAAAAGTAACAGGCAGTGATAAGCTTTGCAGCTGCCTGAGGCAATTGCAAAAATGTGCCAGGTCCAGATGGAAAGAAGCAGAGAGAATATTTCCTAACTCGTTCTATGAGGCTTGCGTTACCCTAACACCAACGCCAGATAAAGACACTGTAAGAAAACTCCAGGCCAATATTTCTCTTGAACATTGATGCAAAAATACTCAACAAAATAGTAACCAATCAAATCTGACTGTATATGGAAATAATTGTACACCACAACCAAATGGGGTTTGCTTCAGGTTTGTAAGGCTGGTTCAACATTTGAAAATCAATTAATGTAATCCATCACATAAATAAGGTAAGCAAGGAAAATTACATAATCATGTTTTAGATGTAGAAAAAGCACTTGATAAAGTCCAACACCCATTTATGATAAAACAACAACAACAAAACCTTTTAATAAACTGGAAATAGAGGGAAACTCCCTCAACTTGATAAAGAATTTCTACAAAAAACACTTATAGCTAACATGGCATTTAATGGTGAGAAGCTCTAAGCTTCCCCACCCCTCCATGGTCAGGTACAATGCAAGAATGTCCCTTCTTACCACTTCTTTTAAACACTGTACTGGGAGTTCTAGCCAATGCAACAAGACAAGAAAAGGAAATAAAATGTATACAAATTGTGAAGAAAGAAATAAAACTGTCTTTGTTTGCCAATGACATGATTGTTTATGTAGAAAATTCAAAAGAATAAACAAAAGACTTTCTGGAACTAATAAGTAATTATAGCAAGGTTGCAGAATACAAGATCAATATATTGTACAAAAGTCAGTCACTTTTATATATACCATCAAGGAACAAGTGGAATTTGAAATTAAAAACAGTACCATTTAGCATTTCCCCAAAATGAAATACTTAGGCATAAATCTAACAAAATATGTACAAGATCTATAAGAAGAAAACTACAAAACTCTGATAAATAAAATCAAATAACTAAATAAATGGAAAGATATCCTATGTTCATGGATAGAAAGGCTCAATATTGTTAAGATGTCAATTCTTCCCAACTTGATTTATAGATTTAATGAAATCCCTATCAAAGTCCTAGAAAGTTACAGTGTACATAATAACAAACTGGTTCTAAAGATCACATCCAGTTGCAAAAGGCCCAGAACAGGCAACACAATATTGAAGGAGAAGAGCAAAGCTGGAAGACTGATTCTGACCAACTTCAATATTTACTACAAAGCTACAGTAATCCCGAGAGTGTGGTGTTGATTAAACAATAGACAAGGAGATCACTAGAGCAGATTAGAGAGCCCAGAAATAGACCTAGATAAATACAGTCACCTGATCTTTGACAAAGCAGCAAAGGGCAACACCAAGGAGCGAAGACAGTCTTTTCAACATATGCTGCTGGAATAACTGACACCCATATTCACAATAACGAGTCCAGACACAAACCTTGTACTCGTCTCAAAAATTAACTCAAAATGGCTCATAAACCTAAGTGAAAATCACAAAACCATAAAACACCTGCAAGATAAAGTAGGAGAAAATCTAGATGACCTAAGAAATGGCAGTAACGGTTTAGCTATCGTGCCAAGGACATACTACATAAAATAAATAATTGATAAGCTGGACTTTGTTAAATTCAAAACTAGTTTGGAAACACATTGTTAAGAGAATGAGGAAACAAGCCACAGACAGCAAGAAAATATTTGTAAAATATACATCCAGTAAAGAACTGTTACCCAAAATGTACAAAAAAATTCCTAAAACTTAATAGCAAACAAACAACTGGATTTAAAAACTGGAATGGCCTTGACAGACACCTCCCCAAAGAAGATATACAGATGGCAAATAAACATATGAAAATATATTCCGCATCACATGTCATCGGGGAAATGCGAATTAAAATGAGATACCAGTGCACACCTATTCCAATGGCAAAAGTCTGGAACACTGACACCAAATGCTGGCAAGGATGTGGAGCAACAGAAACTCCCACTCATTGCTGCTGGGGATGCAAAATGGTACAGTCACTGTGGAAGAGTTTGGTGGTTGCTTTCAGAACCAAACCTCTTCTTGCCATACAATCCTGCGATCATGCTCCTTGGTGTGAGGAATTGAACACGATATTTACAGAAAGACTGGCCCATGCCATATGATTCTATTTCTGTGAAATGTCCAGAGTGTCTGGAGAGGCAGAGAGTAGATGGCTTGTTGGTGGGGAAAGAGCAGGAGCAAGGAGTGACTGCTAATGGTGAGTGGGTTTCTGTTCGAGATGATAAGAATGTTTTGGGATTGCGTAGTAGAGGTATTTACACAATCTTGTGGATGTGAAATCAAGTGACTATAACCAAAAACCAAAACCCACTGAACTGTATACTTTAAAATGGTGAATTTTATGGTTTATGAATTATATTTCAGTAAAATTAAGCTAAATGGAACAACATATTAAATGCAGGAAACTTAGTAGGAACTTGACACATATTTATTATTTCCCCTCTGGTCCAACCTTGCAGAATGGATGGATAGGTGGGTAGATGTCTGCATGAGAGGAGGGAGAGAGGGAAGGAAGGAAGGAGCGAGAGCAGAGGTGGGGGGGGGGTGGCACAGTGTGTCCCTGGCAACTCTGTCTGGGGAGTCCAGGTGCTTCACCCATAAGCACAACCCTGTGAAGTTGACTTTCTCATCCATCCAGTTAGCATAAGCCTGGCTCACATCAGGCACCAACACATGGTTGATCTTTTAAAGCAAAACGCTTAGAATCTCGCAGCAAATCAGGGCAAGGGTGGAATTCAACCCTGATGTTGTCCAACTTTAAAGCTGAAGCTCATTCAGGGCAACACGGTGTTTTTGTAAACTGTGAAGCTCTAGGCAGATGCATGGGGTGTGCACGACAGTTACACTGTTACCCAAATGTCCAAAGAATCCCTAAAACTTAACTGGATTCCTAAAACTTAGCAAACAAAGAACTGTCTGGACTTCCACATCTATGAAAGTGTTCTCACCTTTGGATATCAAAACCTTCAGGGGGCAGTAGGGCAGCTACTGGTGGCAAGAAATGAGGTCCTTTCTCCCAAACTGAGCCCCCTGTTAGCCCCTAAGGACTCATAATCAGGCTGTAAAAGATGAAACTGAATGAGCCCCCACTGTAACTGATAAACTGAAGCTAAGGGAGGGAACGTGAGATAGCCAAGGCCAGGCACCAGTTCGCTACAAGGCTAGTTAGCACTCAGCCAGTTAGAACTTGGGCCTTCTCACTGTCCCACCCTGCTCTCCAGGGTTTGTCTAGCTTCCTTATTTGACTGGGGGTGGGGAGCAACAGATCATTAAAATCAGAGTCAACCTCTCAGAGCCTTACCTTTAAAGAAAATGTAGTTCACCAGGACCATGGCTGTCTGAGGTTCAAGGTCTTGGATCAAGTCCACAACCTTCCCTTTGGTTTCCTTCTTCACATAGCTGTTGATCCTCTTCCGGGCTGTAGAGGTGTTGGAGAAATCTGTAGAAAAGACTTCCGACTCGTACAGCCTGCTAACCTCGTTCAAGAAATTTGTCTGCACCTGCAGCCCCTTTTTGATGAAGAGGACATTCCCCATGCTCAAGTCCAGGTCTTTGCTGGGGACTCGGAGTGAGTGGACCACATGCTGGAAGCCCTGCTGAATTGTGGCCTCTGGCGTGTGTGTGAGGTTGAACCCCATGCTCTGAAGGATCTGGGTCTTGGTGGCTGCACGGGCCCCCAGGGCGAGCATGGCCAGAGAGGCAGAGATGCTCACGGGGGAGAAGAAGATGTTCTGGCTCGGGGTCTTCGCAACTAGCCGCTGGTACAGGCGGAAGGCAAAGTTGGTGTTGCTGGAAGACGCCTGGAAGGCACGGATGTCCTTTGTGGAGGACGGGCAGAGGGATCCTTTGCTGGGGAGACTGGATGGGGACACACAGTAGACTGAAGCACAGAAGCTAACAACTAAGAAAACCTGATGAAAGGAAGATGCCATTTTGGAACGAGGTAAATCTGCAAGAGAGGAAAGAACCATTGAGCAGAGGCAGGCTGAGGGTGCACGCCCTGAGGGTGCAGGAATTGAATGGGGACAAGCAGGACAGTTAACAGATTCCACTAGAATCTCAGCCCTCAGGGCGCTGGAGGGAAAGGGGGCAGGGAGCTGTGAGAGACCGGCTGCAGGAGCAGAGGCCACAGACTTGACTGACTCGACTCCAGGCTGTGGGCCCCACTGACGGGTTGATGCGGAGGCCGGTCTCAATCCGAATGGAATTGTCGAGGGCTGTTCTGGGAGCTACACGCATCATTCCTTGCCCTTCCCACCTCCAGCCCGTTGCAGCGCACCATGTAGGAGCTCAGTAGATGCTGGTGCACTTACTGGGCTGGAAGAGCGTTTACACCGGGGGCCCGACCCAGGGTGGATGGGGACGGAGGACGGAGGGACATATGGCACTAAAATCCTGACTGTCTCCTATTTGATGACCTCTGGAACTGGCTGGGGTCTTCAGAAAGCCATACAGGAAATGGGGGTTCTGCAGTACACCAGTGGTGAGCTGGGGGTCTGCTGTGCTAACGTGGGTAGTAATGACTGATCGCAGCACTTGATCTTGACCGCCAACCGAAAGTCAGAGCCTAAGCAGGACCATGTGTTGTCTCCACAGCCTCAGAGCAATGCATTGTGTTTAAAGAATGCAGCCTTGTGCCATCACCCTTGCATTGTGTCACCTCCCCGAGTCTCACTTTCCCCATCTGTGAATAAGGGTGGCTCCGAGGAAGAAGTAAGACAATCTGTATATGCCCAGCAAGGCATCTGGCTCACAATGTGCATAGGCAGTGGGGAGCAGGGACAGGCATGTCCCTGTGAGAAAGGATGAGGTTGAAGGAAGGGAAGGGCAGCCTTGCCCTAGGGCAGAGGAGTCACGGCTAGGCACAGGGTGCACACCGTGGAGCACGGGGGGCCTGTACCCCTCTGGGAAGGAATGGGTGGGGGTCCCAAGGGGCACCTGCTAACACCAGCTCTGCCGCCCAGAGGGTCCCCCTCCTTATTGACAGATATGGCCTTGCTGGACTCCATACCCCAAATCCTGCTGAGTGGGGGGACCTGCCTGAACCAGTTGCCCCTCAGGGAGCCAGCCAGTGAATGTCCTGGTCCTGTCATGGCCTGGCCTCCCTGTGATCTCGGGCAAGGTGCTGATTCTCTCTGGGCCTCCGGGAGGAGGCCTCAAAGGGCTTTCTTCCTTGACAGTCTGGGCTGTGTGGCCATGCGCCTCCAGGGGCAGGTCCTTACTTGGCAGATCTCCTTCAGGCACCTCTCAAAATCCAACCTCCTTCCATACTTGGCCTCCCCGAATTCCGAGCTCCTGCCTTCCCGTGGCGGCTCCCCGAAGTCTCTCTCCCAGTCCTACAAGGGCCCTCTCCCTGGTGTGTCACTACTGAGGTCTGAGGGTGTGCAAGGCTCCTGCCAGTGAGCTCTTCCTATCAGGGTGACAGGGACAGTTCCCCGCCCCCCGCCCTGCGTGGCTGCCCCTGTCTGGGCCCCTCTCTCCCAGCTGCCCGGCCTTTGTCCCACCTTCCATTGTATCTCACCTGCTCCGTTCCTCACTCATCTAGTCACCCGTCCACCCTGCAGACAGGGCGAGCTTTGTACGTACAAATCTCATGTGTCACTCTCCCACTGGGATTCCTCAGTGGCTCCCTGCTGACCTCAGGAGGAACGCCCAAGCACCTGGCACGTCAGGTCCTTGCCGTTGGGCCCCAACTTACATCACTGGCTTCATCCTCAGGCACCAACTGTTCTAGTTTCCTGGAAAGGTTGCGTTTCTCTCAGTCTACCCACCCTCCCCTGTTTTCATTTGCCTTCTTATCCAGCCTGAGTGTCAAAAGGCTTTGTTTCATTCCAAACCCCTGTACTCCCTGGGGCCTCGGCCTCTCTGACAAACATTTTCAGCAAGGCCCCTAAGAAGGGCTGTTTGGTCCATTGCACACTTCCACTCACCAATCTTTATTTGCCTGTTACCCTCACTGCCCCACTGACTGTTGGGAATATCTCAACCCTTTCTGTACGATGGGCTCCTCACCCTGCCATATATGCACACACATGCAACCCCCAGATCACCTTGTCTCTTACCTCCCATTAAAGACAGCCCCTCAGAAAAGGAACTCCCCCAGCCTTCCCCACCAAAGACACAGCCCTACTCTACCCAGCCCCCCTCCCCTCCCTCGCTCCTCCCCTCAACTCCTCCTTCTAGGGTCAATCCTCCTCCCAAAACTTGAGAAAGCATCCTTTATCTCCAACTCGGGACCCTTAAACCTCTCTCTTCTGTATTTCAACGCTCCCTCCTGACTGGGTTCTCACCATTGGCTTATAAAGACTTTCAAGTCTTGCCCGTGAAGACAGACAAACCACCAATGACACAATAAAAATCTCATTCCCTTCTAGGTGCTGCCCTGTCTTCCTTGTCTCCACCACAGCCCAAATCTTCAAGAGCTGCACATCCATGGTGTCTGTGGCCTCACCTTCCACGCCCTCCCTGGACCACCGTTGTCTGGGTTCTGGGTCCACAGAAATGGGACCAGCCCACAGACATGCATCTAGGCTGTTGTCTCACCCAATTTCTCAGTAGCACTTGGCCCAAGAGACCGCACTCAGGAGCTTCTCCTGCCCCCTGCCTTGGCTCTGGGACACCACACTGTCCTAGGTTTCTCCCCTCTCTCTCTGCTCCTCCTCTGCAGTCACTCTCACTGGCTTCTCTTCTCCTGCCCTTTCCGTACGGGCCCCAGCACCCAGCACTCCGCAGCGCTCTCCTCACTTTAATCTCTCTCCTCTCATCAGCCTGTCTCATCCCACACCGCCCACTGCTCTATTACTAAAAAATGCAAATCACTTCTTTATCATCTCCAGCCCAGACCTTCCCTCTGAACTCCATATATCTATCCACTTACTCAGCGTCTCCTCCTAATGTTGCCAATAAACCTGAAGCTCATAATCACCCGAACTGAAGTCAGACTCTTAACCAAACACCACCTCCCTAAAACGCGACAACTGAAAATGCTTTCAATACCTCCATCCATGACGGTGCCCCTCACCCAGTTATTCAGACCTAGGATTCAGCCTTGTGCCCGCTCCTTCCTTATTTCCCGACCCACCACATCAGCACTTAAATATTTTAAAGTGTTCCGATAGCCTCACATTTCCTAGAGCAGACAGTGAAGTCTTTCACTGAACCTGCATGATATGCAGGCCTCTGTTCGCACCTCTAACTCATCGTCCAGCTCAGAGGCCCTTGCTGTGGACAGTTGTGTCCAGCCGTTCGGCCCATTTCCATGACCCTCGCATGGGATGTTTGCTGTTCTCTACTCTTGGAGTGTTCTTCCCTCTCCCCTTATCAAAGATTTTTCCCTGATTGATTTTTATTTATTGTTAGGCACTACCTAGCTCATGTCACTTACTCAGGGAAGCTCTCTTTGATCGCCCAGAGTAAGGAAAATTCCTTCTATTAAGTGTTTTTTTTTTTATAGTACTATTAACCTCTTAGTGAAACACTTATCTCTGTCACACTCTGACATTTATTTGTGTGATTGAAAATTTAACAAATCAGGGTAGTTGCCTATCTTGTTCTCTCTGTACATCACTGTAAGTCAGTGCTAAGGTCTCAGGAAGTGTTTGATGAGTGAGTGTATGAATGAATGAGAAAATTAATGAATGTAAATGTAAATGAGCAGTTTACCTCTGAAGGTTGATACTGACTGCAAATGAGCAAGAGAGACTCTTTCAGGGTCTTTTAGGGTTAATGAAGGTGATAGTTATACAGGTATATACTTATATAAAATTTGAGTTGACTTACCCTTCTGGCCAAAACAAAAGTGACTGATGTTGGACTTTTATTTATTTTTTATGTTGTATTTTTTTGTATTTTATTGATTATGCTATTACAGTTGTCCCATTTCTCCTCCATCATTCCCCTCCACCCTGCACACCCCCTCCCACCCACATTCCCCCCCCTTTAGTTCATGTCCATGTGTCATAAGTTCTTTAGCTTCTACTTTTCCCACACTATTCTTGCCCTCCCCCTATTTTCTACCCACTGTCTATGCTACTTATTTTCTGTACCTTTTTCCCCTCTCTCCTCCTCCCACTCCCCTGTTGCTAACCCTCCATGTGATTTCCATTTCTGTGTTTCTGCTCCTGTTCTAGGTGTTTGCTTAGTTTGCTTTTGTTTTAGGTGTGGTTGTTAATATCTGTGAGTTTGCTTTCTTTTTACTGTCCTATTTTTTATCTTCTTTTCCTTAGATAAGTCCCTTTAACATTTCATATAATAAGGGCTTGGTGATGATGAAGTCCTTTAACTTGACCTTATCTGAGAAGCACTTTATCTTCCCTTCCATTCTAAATGACAGCTTTGCTGGATAGAGCAATCTTGGATGTAGGTCCTTGCCTTTCATGACTTGGAATGCTTCTTTCCAGCCCCTTCTTGCCTGTAAGGTCTCTTTGGAGAAATCAGCTGACAGTCTGAGGGAAACTCCTTTGTAGGTGACTCTGCCCTTATCCCTTGCTGCTTCCAGGATTCTTGCCTTCATTTTAATCTTGGCTAACATAATTATGATGTGCCTTAGTATGTTCCTCCTTGGGTCCACCTTCTTTGGGACTCTCTGAGCTTCCTAGGCTTCCTGGAAGTCTATTTCCTTTGCCAGACTGGGGAATTTCTCCTTTATTATTTGTTCAAATAAGTTTTCCACTTGTTACTCTTCCTCTTCCCCTTCTGAAGTCCTGGAGGTTCCTAAGCCTCTCCTCATTTTTTTGAATTCTTGTTTCTTCATTCTTTTCTGATTGGATGTTTTTTTCTTCCTTCTGGTCCACTCCATTGATTTGAGTCCCAGTTTTTCTCCCATCACTATTGGT
>PVKU01002650.1:60840-215374 GCA_004027475.1 Anoura caudifer
TTTTTTTTTTTTTTTTTTTTTTTTTTTTTTTTTTTTTTTTTTTTTTTTTTTTTTTGGTCAGGTCAAGGCTGTTACATAATGAGGGGTGGAGCCTTAGGTGTTCCCAGGGTGGGGCAGCCCAGTTGCTGGGTTGTGATGCTGTATGTGGGGGCGGGGTCAGTGAGGGAACAATGGTGCTTGCTCCGCTCTCTCTCAGATTCCAGTCCTTTCTTCCACTTTCCCCAAGCAAAGTGGCCCCTTCTGGTGCTGATTTCCGTGTGGGTGGGCTTGTGTATGTTCTAGGACCCTGTGGGTCTCTCCAACAAACTCTCCTGTGAGGCTGGGAGTCTCTCCCAGCACCTCAACCCCCACACGTGTTTTCAACCGGTGCTTTTAGGCTTTATTTCCTGATGCTGGGGCCCTGCACTATGCAGTCTGTCTCGCTGCCCGTTTTCACCTGGTTTATCTGCGCGTGAATGTGTGACTGCGGTCAGCCACCTTGTGTGACTCGCTTGCTCTGCTCTTTGCCTCCCTGCACTTGTTAACCGCCGCCTGTGCTCCTGGGGTTTGCCAACTGCTGCCTGCACCTCCGGGACCACTAGCCACTGCTTTTTTTCTGCCGAGACCCCTCTCCACAAGCTGCTGACTCTGCCCCTCTTACCATTCTGGGTGAATCATTGTCGGACTTCCGTACAATTCAATTTTCTATCTGTTCTGGTTGGTTTTTTTTTTTGTTCTATATTTTTTGTCCTTAATTTTGGTTGTGAGGGGAAGCACAGTGTGTCCACCTGTGCCTCCATCTTGGCTGGAAGTCCTGATGTTGAACTTTTAAACAGAAAAATTGTGGAAGTCCTAGCCACAGTGATCAGACAAGAAAAAGAAATAAAAGGCATCCAAATTGGAAAGGAGGAAGTAAAACTGTCATTGTTTGCAGAGGACATGATAGTGTACATGGAAAACCCTATAGACTCCACCAAAAAAACTCGACCTAATAGGTGAATTTGTCAAAAGATCAAGATACAAAAATCAATATTCAGAAATTGAAGGCACTTTTATACACCAACAACAAAATATCAGCAATAGAAATCAGGAAAAAATCCCATTTGCTATAGCAACAAGAAAAATAAAGTACCTAGTAATTTACCTAACCAAAGAGGTAAGAGATCTGTACTTAGAAAACTACAGAACACTGAAGAAAGAAATTAAGGAAGACACAAATAAATGGAAGCATATACCATGTTCATGGACTGAAAGAATTAACACCATCAAAATGTCCATACTATCCAAGGTAATTTATGGATTCAACTCAATCCCTATTAAAATACCAATGATGTATTTCACAGATATAGGACAAACATTTAAAAAATTTATATGGAACCATAAATGACCCCAAATAGCCACAGCATTTTGAGAAAGAAGAACAAAGTAGGAGAGATCACAATATCTGATATCAAACTATATTATAAGGCCACTGTAATCAAAACAGTCTGATACTGGCATAAGAACAGACATACAGATCAATGGAATGGGATAGAGAGCCCAGAAATTAACTCATGTCTCTGTGGTCAATTAGTATTTGGCAAAGAGCATAGGAGCATAACATGGAGCAAAAATACCCCCTTCAATACATGCTGTTGGGAGCAAAAATACCCCCTTCAATAAATGCTGTTGGGAGGAAAGAAAGAAAAAAACTCAACCACCAACTTACACCATACATAAAAATAAACTCAAGATGGATAAAAGACTTAAATATGTCATGACACCATAAAAGTCTAGAGGAGAACATAGGCAGGAGAATCTCAGATATTCCATGCAGCAATATTTTCACTGATAGGTCCCCTACAGCAAGGGACATAAAAGAAAGAAAAAACAAATGGGACTTCATCAAATTAAAAAGCTTTTGTATGGTTAAATAAAACATCAGCAAAATGAAAAAGTAACCAACCATATGGGAAAATATATTTGCCAATGATACCTCAGACAGAGGTTTGATCTCTAAAATATATAAAGAATTCACATGACTCCACTCCAGGAAGACAAACAATCCAATTTAAAAAATGGGCAAAGGGCCTGAACAGACACTTCTCCAAGGAGGACATACAGAGGGTCCAGACACATATGAAAGGATGCTCAGCATCACTAGCTATCAGAGAGATTCAAATTAAAACCACAAGGAGATACCACTTCACACCAGTCAGAATGGCCATCATAAACGAATCAACAAACAACAACTGCTGGTGAGGTTGTGGAGAAAAGGGGACCCTAGAAAACTGTTGGTGGGAATGCAGACTGGTTCAGTTACTATGGAAAACAGTATGGAATTTCCTCAAAAAACTAAAAATGGAATTGCCTTTTGACCTGGCAATTCCACTGCTGGGACTATACTCTAAGAATCCCGAAACACCAATGCAAAAGAACCTGTGCACCCTAATGTTCGTAGCAGTGCAATTTATCATAGCCAAGTGCCAGAAGCAGGCTGAATGCCCATCAGTAAATGGTGGATCAAAAAACTATGGTACATTTACACAGTGGAATTCTATGCAGCAGAAAGAAAAAAGGAGCCCCTACCCTTTGTGACAGTGTGAATGGAACTAGAGAACATCATGCTAGGTGAAATAAGTCAGGTGGTGAAAGACAAATACCATATGATCTCACCTATAAGTGGAACATAATCAACAAAACAAACAAGCAAGCAAAATATAACCAGAGACATTGAAATAAAGAACAAACTGACAGTAACCAGAGGGGAGCGGGGAGGGGGATAACAGGACAGAAGGGGAAGGGTCATCAAGAAGCATGTACAAAGGACCCATGGATGAAACCAATGGGGGAGTAGGATTGAGCGTGAGAGGTGGGTGGGGCAGGGGAGAGTGGTGGGAGGAGAATGGGGACAACTGTAGTTGAGCAGCAATAAAAACATAAAAATAAATAAACAGAAAAATTTATAAAACAAATGAGACACTGAAAACGAAAAAGAAACAATTCAGTCATTGGACAACAGGAGGGAAAGGAAACCAATGAGGTTAACCCTACGATTGTCCCAGTTTCTGGGACACTTTCTGGGCACAGGGAAGGAGACCCAAAGAGAGTGTGGCAAGCTTGCTGAGCTTAGGAGAGATCATTGCTTGAGTAAAGCCTCAATGGCTTGAGAAAGCCAAGGAAGCTATAGCTGTGCATTAGTGTTAAGTCCAAAGCTAAGTTCTAAGCTCTGCATACATGAATCTATCAGGCTGTCCCCCTCGCCCCACCCCCCACACAAAAAACTCCAAAAGACCCAAAACCAAGACAAAAAACTGCAGGATGTAAGTGGAACAATTCCCAGAGTTCACACGGCACGGTGCAGGGGAGATGGTTAGATTATGCTCTCTTTGGAGAGACCTCACGGAGCACCTGGGGCCTTCAGTAGAGACTCTGCTTGCTGCAACTTGGCGTTAGAGCTGAACTGACTTTGTTTTAAGCTGCTCTCCATACTCTAGCCAGGCTTGAAAACATGACTTGACGGGATGAGCAGCCTGCAAGTAAGTAGTTGGCTGTCAAAACAGATGCCAACAAACCATGAAGGAAGATAACACAATCCAGACCCACCCCAAAATTGTGCTGTCACAGGGACCAGCATCTGATAAAAAATTGCTAGATATTCGAAGAAATAGAAAAATGGGCCCTTGACCAGAAAGAAGAACTGATCACTAGGAACAATCCAGACATAACTGGGATTATGAAAGTAACAGGCAAAAACTTTAAAACAGCTACTTAAAATACGCTTAAATAAAGAAAACTTTAATGTAACATGAGAAAAATCAAAGCTATAAAGAAGTATTGACTTCTGGCCAAGATGGAGGCGTAGGTAGATACACTTTGCCTCCTTGCACAACCAGAAGAAGAATGACAAATTTAAAACCAAAAAAAACCCCAAGAAGAACTGCCAGAAAATCAAACTGTGTGGAAGTCTGACAACCAAGGAGTTAAAGAAGAAACATCCATCTAGACCTGTAGGAGGGGCGGAGACACCAGCTGGAGCGGAGAGGACTCCAAGCAAGGCAGCAGTTGGAGGACTGGGTGGTCCCAGATTTGCATGCAGGTAAACCAGGAAGAACAACTGGGGAGTGAGACAGACCACGCAACCCAGGGTTCCAGTGAGGGAAATAAAGCCTCAAAACCTCTGACTGTAAAAACCTGTGAGGGTTGCAGTGGTGGGAGAAACTCCCAGCCTCACAGGAGACTTCATTGGAGGGGCTTATGGGGTCCTAGAATGTACACAAACCCACCCACCTGGGAATAAGCCTTAGAAGGGCCCAATTTGCTTGTGGGTAGCAGTGGAAGTGACTGAAAGCTGGCTGAGCCAGTGGCATTGTTCTCTCTTGGACCTGTCCCCACCATACAGCACCACAACACAGTGACGTGGGTTGCCCCACCCTGGTGAATACCTAAGGCTCTGCCCCTTACTATGTAACAGGCACACTGAGACAAAAAAGAAAATATGGCCCAAATGATAGAACAGATCAAAGCTCCAAAAATAGAACTAAGTGATGAAGAGATAGCCAACCTATCAGATGCAGAGTTCAAAACACTGGTAATCAGGATGATCACAGAAATTGTTGAGTATGGTCACAAAATAAAGGAAAAAGTGAAGGCTATGAAAAGTGAAATAAAGGAAAATGTACAGGGAACCAACAATGATGGGAAGGAAACCGGGACTCAGATCAATGATTTGGAGCAGACGGAAGAAATAAACATTCAACTGGAACAGAATGAAGAAACAAGAATTCAAAAAAAAAATGAGGAGAGGCTTAAGAACCTCTGAGACAACTTTAAATGTTCCAACATCCAAATTATAGAGGTCCCAGAAGGAGAAGAGGAAGAACAAGAAATTGAAAACTCATTTGAAAAAATAATGAAGGAGAACTTCCCCAACCTGGCAAAGGAAATAGACTTCCAGGAAGTCCAGGAAGCTCAGAGAGTCCCGAAGAAGTTGGACCCAAGGAAGCACACACCAAGGCATATCATCATTACATTACCCAAGATTAAAGAAAAGGAGAGAATCTTAAAAGCAGCAAGAGAAAAGGAGAGTTACCTACAAAGGAGTTCCCATAAGACTGTCAGCTGATTTCTCAAAAGAAAGCGAGAAGGGGCTGGAAAGAAGTACTCAAAGCCATGAAAGGCAAGGATCGGCTTCCAAGATCGCTCTACCCAGCAAAGCTGTTGTAGGGTAAGTGGCGGCAGTCCGGCTTCCTCACCCCGGTGCCTGGGCGACTATCGGGAGCAGCGTTCCCACAGCCTTGGAGGGGCCTGATAACCAGTGTTCTCACAGCCTTGAGACTGGGTCTGATAAACTCTTCCTATAACATGAAGTGGGCTCGCATGTGCAGAATTAAGTTGTGATATGTGAGGTTCTGGCAGTTTTCTGGCTTTGTTCCCGTCTAGTACTTAAACAGGTAGAGACTCTCTGCTGGGGGTGATGATGATGAGAGACACACAAGGGGACAGGTGCCACGATGGGTGCCATGCCGGGGAGCAGGGACCACAACATGAGACATACAGATAGACACGCAGCTTGCAGCGTGCGTGGCTCGCCCACCGGTGAATAAAGGCATGCCAGACATCCCAACGGCTCCGTGAATATTTTTCCATCTGCACGAATACCATGAACCTGCCTGGCCTTGAAGGGTGGCAACACAGCTATCCTTTAGAATGGAAGAGCAGATAAAGTGCTTCCCAGATAAGGTCAGGTTCAAGGAGTTCATCATCACCAAGCCCTTCCCTTATTATATGAAATGTTAAAGGGACTTATCTAAGAAAAAGAAGAAGATCGAAACTATGAACAGTAAAATGACAACAAACTCACAACTATCAACTGAACCTAAAAAAACAAAAACAAAAATGAACTAAGCAAGCAACTGGAACAGGAGCAGAATCACAGAAATAGAGATCACATGGAGGGTTATCAGTGAGGAGGGGGAGGGGGAGGAATGGGGGAAAAGGTACAGGGAATAAGAAGCATAAATGGTAGCTACAAAATAGACAGGGGGAGGTTAGGAGTAGTATGGGAAATGGAGAAGCCAAAGAACTTATATGTACGACCCAGGGACGTGAACTAAGGGGGTGGAGGAATGCTGGTGGGATCGGGGTGCAGGATGGAGGGGGATAAATGGAAGAAAAGAATGGGACAACTATAATAGCATAATCAATAAAATATATTTTTAAAACTTTATATAAAAAAAGGCATCAAATTGACCTTTCAGAGATGAAAAAATCAATATCCAAAATGAAAAAGTCACTGGCTAGGCTTAAGAGAAAAATTACAGAAGAAAATATCAGCAAGCTTGAAAACATAGCAATAGGAACTGTCTAAACTGAAGGGAGCAAACTGGGAAAAAAAAAAAAAAAATAGCAGAGCCCCGGCCGTCTTTGGGACAAAACCAAGAAGCCTAACGTATGTGTGGCTGGAGCTCCAGGGAGAACAGAAAACTGTTGAAGAAATAATGGCCAGAAATGCTTGTTAATTCGCTCTATGCAAACTGCATCTAAGCAGAGAAGACTACAGACAGTAAAACGAACGCCTTGTCTCACTCTGTGCTGTGTCAGGTCCCGCCTGCCCAGACGGCCCTCCCCACTCCCCACCTGCCACACTCCGTCCCATCCCCCCCAACACAACCCCCCCAGCTCCCAGCTGCCCAGGGCAGAGACTTCCTGAGTCCCGCAGAAAGCCTGCCCCTCCCTGCAGCAGACCGCAGCTGGAGTGCAGCTGCAGAGCAGCTGCGGTTTACCTCCGTCTGTGGCTGTCCCCTGATTAGGTATAGGCTGGCCCTTGGGTGGCTTCCTCCAGGGCAGGGCTGTGATCTGCAAGTGCCGGAACGCAGAGAGAAGAGTGAAGGAGGATATAAAGAAGTGGGAGGGAGAGGGAGGGGTGGTCGGACCGAGGGCCAGGCTGTGTTGCCTCACCCACCCCCAGGATTTTGAAGTAGTCCGGCAGTCTGAATGAGTATGGGGTTTTCCAATCTTTAATTGTCAGGAGAAATTGTGGTCTTATTAAAACTCAGATTCCCAGGCCCCGCCAAGAACTACTGAGTCAGACTTCCAAGGAAAAGACAGGAAGATGGGGGAGTGAGGGGATTCGGGCCTTCCTCCACCCCCCACCCCCCCACCCCCGCCAAGTCTCTGCTCTTGCCCCAGACACAAGCTCTCCAAGACTGCCTCCCGCACTGAGCTCCTCAGTTCCAGGGGTCCCGGGGCCGCCTGGAAACGCAAGGCCTGTTTCTCTCCAAATGTATTAGACCAGTCCTGCTGGAACAGCGACAAAGCGGGCGCAGGTCCCCAGGGGTCCATCCAGGGTCGCATCAACATGGAGCCTGACTTATCCCAGGTCCGTGCTTCTCTGCGGAACCTCTCCTGCTGTGTCCAGCCCTCTCCACCCTGGTCCTCTCCTGGCTGGCGGATCTCCTGCTCATGTCCCTCGGCTGTCTGCTTTGGTCCCATTGCTGGCTTGTGGAACTCTTCATGTCATTTTTAAAATCTGACTACATCATTATACCTGTTTCTTTTACATTATTTAAAAATTTCTCCTCAATTTACTGTTCCCTGTGGAGCAGATTGTGAGCCTCCAGGCTGGACCGCCAATGTCATCTTAACCAGAGGCTGCCCTTCAGGGGCCTCCGACAGGGACGCAACACCACCTGGGGCGGACAGGCCCGCCCGCCTCCCCAGGGAGTGCTGCCCGGAGCTCCCGCCATCCCCTCGCTGCCTCAACAGCTCCTTTCTGCTGCGAGGAGGGGTCAAGATGGGGGCGGGCGCAGTCTCTGAGGACTCTTGTCTGACCTCATTTGTTCATAGCAGGTTTTGGCAAGAGGTCACTATTTCGACGCATGACATCATTTAATTCCCCCCCCCCGCCCCCGTACCCTGCAAGGTAGAGAGGGTGGCTCCACTTTGCAGAGAGAAGGGCTAAGGCTTGGGTGATGTCAGGCACCAGACGCGTGGCAGAGCTGGGATCTGCCCCTCCGCCTGTCCGACTCCAGGGCCGCCCACGGTCGCCAGCCTCCCGAAGCCCCGGCCAAAGGCCTTAAACTGAAAGGCCCCAAAACACAACAGTATCGTGGGTTCGAGCCTGGAACAGACAGAAGGATGCTCGTGAGGAAAACTGTTGAAATCCAAATCCAGTGCAGTTCCCAGTCACATACGAGCGCTGGTTTTAAGCTGTGACAAATGTCTCCTGGTTCCGTGAGCTGTCACCCAGGAGAAACAGGGTCGGGGCGGGGGATGGGGGTGCTCTGCAGAAGCTCTGTGCGGCCTTCGCCTTCACAGCTTTCCTGCAAATCTAAACCGTTCCCAAAAAGTAAAAATTTATTTACAAGAAAAAGGAGGAGGAGAAAGAAAGGCCAGTTGCGAGGCATGTAAATCATGTACCCGTTTCACCTTGACCTAAGACCCAGGGGGTCACGGCCCTTCTGTGAGCTCACAGGCTGCGTTCTCCGCTGCTCTCTGCCCGTGAGGTGGAGCCACAGAGGGACAAATCCGGCCTTTCCCGGTCCTGTCCCGGTCCCTTCCAGGAGAAGGGCTGAGCTGGGTGCCAGTGGTCCCGATGTGCTGCCTGCCTGCTAACTTGCTTTTTTTTTTTTTTTTTTTTTTGCTGGGGGTGGGGGAAGGGATGAAATAGTTGGATGAAATTTGATTTTATTTCAGAACCCCAAACACCACCTCATTTTCAAACGCATTTGGCAAAACTCCCGGAAACATGAGCAGGAGAGACAGAAGATGGATGAGCCTCGGAGACGTCTCTGCAGCACCTCGTAACTCAGCGAAGACAGAAAAGCCGAAAACTCTCAGGTCCTCGGAAAGAGGGTCACTGGGTAATTTTTTTCAGTGACTTTAATGGTTTAAAATAAGTATCTTTCATGGTTACCGAGGATGCAAAATTCGAAAGGCACAGGACTAAGGGTAGACAGAGAAAAGTCCCCCTCTCCTCGCCCCTGACTACAACCTACGGAGTTTGCAGTCCCTGGAGGCTCCCGGTGTGGCCAGCTCGTCATTTGTCTTGTTAGAGCTTTTTAGTGCGTGTGTAACCAAGTCTGTGAGCATCGTCTCCCTGCCTCTTTGTTTTTTTTTTGTTTTGTTTTAAATCCTCACTAGAGGATACGTTTATTGATTTTTAGAGAGAGAGGAAGGGAGGGAGAGAGAGAATGAGCAAGGGGAAGAGAGAGAAATCGATGTGACGGAGAAGCATTGATTGGTTGCCTTCCGTGTGTGCCCCAACCTGGGGCAGACCCACGACGTGTTTTGGTGTCCGGGCTGCTGCCCCTCCCAATGGAGCCGCCCTGCTGGGGGCCCTTTGGTTGTTACACGGTGGTGTTAACGCACAGCCTGCACCAGCTACTCTCAGCCCAGTGCCGTTCGCCTTTTAGATCTTTGCCAATTTAAGCTAACGCGTGCTATCTCATTTTAGTTTTATTTTTTAAATGTTTTATTTATTTTCCAGTGACAGTTGCCATTCTGCCCAACAGCGTGGAGCCAGCCTCAGGCTTGGAGCTGCCGCAGGCCGCAGGCCTGGTGGGATTTGCTCGCTGGGTTGGTTTTGCTGGGCCCGTTTTTGCAGTTAGCTTCTGTCTGCGGCAAGTGTCCTGGGGTTTGATATGAATTTTTCCGTTTAAACAAATTTCTTGTTTTTCTAAAGTTAAGGAAAGATCAACCTTGAGCAAATAATAGTACGAAACTGGTGAGGATCCAGCCACGGTCATGGTCGCAGTTCAGGAATGAGTGCAACTCGGGGAACTGAGCAGCAAAGGAGAGCACGTCTCCCTGGGAGAGAGGGCGCCGTGGCCCTGCACTCCTGTCGTCACACCTGAGCACTGACCTGGTGACCGAGCAGGGTGGGAAGTGCTGTCCTGTCTGGGCCCGCACGGGAGGAAGCCAGCTCCGTGGCCCTGAGGTCCCGCCAGGGTTTTCCATGGCTGGCACCCTCCCTGGCACATAGGAGGTGCTCAGTAAATATCTGTCAACTAAATGAATGCATGGAGAAGTGAATAGACAGAGTTTGCAGGACAGTTCTGCCACTTCCAATAGAAGCATCCATGTCCTGTCCAAGCTGGACGGGCAGCCCCATCTCTGTCCGGACGGGAACCAAAAGCCCAGAGAGGAGACGGTATCGGCCCAGGCTATTGGCACACAGTTAGTGCCTGGGGAAAGCAGGGCCAGGAAATAGGACGTCTTGCCTGTGACTACCCTTATCAGCACACCAGCCTGTCACCTCTGGTGTGCCCACGCGAATGACCTCAGCCCGGGCAAGCAGGAAACCAGCCCCGGGCTCCCTGTGTGGGCTCGAGTGGCCTTCTGCCCAAAGGCTTTCTGCACCTCGTGGGAAACTTGGCTTCCCACGGAAGGAGCCTCTGAACCCTGCTTCCTGATGCCGGGCACTTTCCTTCCTGGTTGGGGCCAACCCCTCTCCTACCACCAAGAACACCCTTGCCAGGGCAGCTCCTACTCCAGGGGCCGGTTACGCACCAGAGACCATGAAGGGGAGAATCACGGAATCTATCATTTCAGGAAGAATCGCTGTCTCATACAGGGGTGTCGTGTCCCCAGCGAGACCTGTTTTACTGAATGGTCCTCTTCACCGCCCTGTTGTTAATTGTCTGCCTGGCATGTCCACAAGAACAAGGAGCGTTGTATGTTTTGCTCACTGCTGTGTCTCCAGCCCTAGAGCGGTCCCTGGCCTGGAGCAAACACTCAGCAAGTACTTGCTGTCTGAATGGACAGATGTCCCAGAGAGTCCCAGCTCGGTGGCTTCCTAGCCGATCCTCAGTTTTCTCACCAGTCGAATGGAATGGTTGCACTAACTGGAAGGAGGCGTGGGTCACAGGGTTGGAGAAAGCACCCCCACAGGGCTGGGCTCCGAGAGGCAGCCGGTAAGCTGGTTACACCAGAGTGAAATCCATTCATTCATTCATCCCGTCAGTCAGTCCACAAACATGTGGCCCGGGAAGGCTTCACAGAAGGAGGAGGATGAGTAACACCTAAGAGGACCTGGTGGGTGTGGGAAGGAATGGGGATCAAGCAGAACATTCTGTGGGGGGGGGGGGGGGGGGGGGGGGGGGAGGAGGGATGGCATGCACAGGTGCCGGGAGGTGGCCAGGCAGAGGCGTGTTTTGCAGACTCCAGGGATGCAGCCTTCCCTCCCAGGGGAGAGGAGGGCTCTGAAGGGTGCCGGCCGTGGCCGGAGCGCCGGCGATTGCTGTGGCAGGTGTCTTTTCAGCAAACGCACCCCCAGCACGTCCCCCATGACAGGCACTGGCCTGGGCACTGGGGCCAGAGGGACACATAACAGACGAGTTTGCCCGTGTCACCCTCCAACTGAACACCTGCAGCAGCTCACCGCAGCTCTTCAGCCACCGACCGGCAGTCTCCCTGTGGCCCGTGAGGCCCCGACCTACCTGTCCCGCCTCGCTGCCCTCTGAGCTCCTGCCTCATTTTGTTGCTCCGGCCATCTCAACCTCATTCCAGGTCACTGTCCAAGCCACCCTGCCAGCCCAGGGCTCTTGCATGTGCTGCTCCCTCTGCTTGGTGGAGTCTCTCTCTGGTTCCCACCCCAGGGTGTCCCCCCTCTTTTTTTTCTCAGAATTTCTTTCTGTAGTGAAGAATGAAAATAGAGCTGTGAAATAGGAAACCCGTGGAGAAATATTTAAAATTTGCAAGTCATTTTTTGAATAAAATTAGCTAAAAAGAAGATGAACAAACCACTAGAGTGAAGGCTCACTTTTTATTTGAGTGACCAACCAGTATTTTATTTTAAATTCTCACCTGAGGATATGTTTAAAGAGAAGAAAGGAGAGAGAGAAACATGGATAGGTTGCCTCCTGTACGAGCTCCGACGGGGGATCAAACCCGCACCCTTCGGTGTAGGGATGACACTCCAACCGACTGAGCCACCCGGCCAGGGTGAAAGACCCATGCGTGTTTTAGGTATTGTTAACCACACTGGGAGGAACACGTGAATATGCAGTTCTAATTAATATCTATAGTCCGACAACAGGTCAGCTCCCCGCATTCAGAGTTCTCCCCCATTATCACCTCCCGAAGCTTTGCCTGAGTCCCCAGACTGGGTCGGATGCGTGGGTTACGGTTCTGCACGCACACGACCATCGTCTTTCATCCCTGAGGCTCCTGGTCACAAATCGGCGTGTGCGGTCACTCCCTCCATGGCTGTTTCTCCCACTGGACATGAGCCCCCTGAAGGGAGGGGCCCGGTCTGTTGGCATGAGCGGCTAGTCCAGGGACCGCTGCCCGGTAAGCCACCCAGTCATGCAGGATTGGATGCAGCCCACGTGGGGGCAGAGGGGAAATTCAGACCCAGGGGTCGCCGTGGTGCACGGAGATGAGTGCATCACTGAAAGCTGCTTGGAAGATGCAGAAAGGTGGAGACAATTTCATTAAGAGGGCGTAGTGGACGGGGTGTTAAGGGAAGAGTAGGAGCTCGTTAGGCAGGGGGCAAGCATTCCCGGTAATGGCAAAGGCAAATGCCTGGAGCACAGCCTTTAGAAAACAGCAGGTCGCCTCGGGGTGTGAGATCAGGACAGTGACTCTGCCGAGTGCCTCCCTCGTACCAGGCCCAGCTTCTGTGCCACCCCATGGGCCCCTCAGCTCCTCAGCCCTACGAGGTCAAACATTATTACCCCCTTTCAGTCAGTGAGGGAGGGATCGAGGCTCAGAAGGGTTAACTGACATGCTCAAGTCACCTGGCCACCAAGTAGGTGGCTTTCCTGCCTGCGCCACGTTCCCATTGCATATGTTGCAGACCCGAGACAGCTACTCAGGGTTTCCATGTTCATCCGGTGTCTCCCCCACCCCCCACGGCAAGCCGCTCAGGCCGGCGCAGGGGGAATGATCCGCAAAGCGCTCTGCTGGGGACTCCCAGCCTTTGTCCCACCTGCGTGTCCCCGGCGGCGCAGGGTCTCCACCTCCTCCCGCTTCCCACCTTCTCTAAGAGGGGCTGCTGACTCTGGTGCTTCCTGGTCTGAGCACTTTCCCCCAAAACTAGCCCCGACCCTGTCCAGGCTGCCTTCTCCACCGGCCTGGGGGCGGGGGCGTTGGGTGTCCAGGGCCCTGGAGGTGCTCAGGACGGAGGAGGAGGCGCTTGCTGAACACATTTGTGCCCAAGTGAGCTGGGCAGCAAACCTTGGAGAGAAGCTGAGGCACGCAGGTCCATGTGGACCCCCTCCCTTCCTGCCCCAACCTGAAGGCCTGTGGCTGGCTAACCAGGAGGCCACAAAGAAGTCACTTCACTTCTCTGAGTCTCAGTTTCCATATCTGCCCTGGGAATGAGAGTACCCTACGCTCAGAATGTAAGTAGCCCCCTGAGCATTGATGCCCACTAGTGGTCGTTTGTGGGCACTGCAGGGCCATGTTTTCTGAAGCAGGTGTATGGATCCCATTCATTCCCTTTTTTTCTTTCTTTGATTTAATTGGGGTGACACTGGTTAATAAAATTATATAGGTTTCAAGTGTAAAATTTAACAATACCTCATCTGTATCTTGTGATGTGTCAAGTCTCCTTCCATCACCATTTACCCCCCTTTACCCTCTTCTACCTCCCCCACCCCCTTCCCTCTGGTCGTCACCAGACTGTTGTCTGTGCCTTAACCCCTTCACCTTTTTCGCCCAGCCCCCCAATGCCCTTCCTGCTGGCAGCTGTCAGTCTGTTCTCTGTATCTGTGAGACTGTTTCTATTTTGTTTGGTATTTTGTTCATTAGAGTCCACCTATACGTGAAATCATGTGGTATTTGTCTTTCTCTGACCTGCTTATTTCACTCAACAGTCTTCAGGTGCTCTGCTGCTGAGCTTGCGAACAGGTTCCAACACCAAGCTCTGCTTTTTGTGCTCTGCAATCAGACAAAGCTGGCATTGAACCCCAGCCGCTGCCACGCTAGGTGGCATCCTTCTCATGCCAGGCCAGCCCCACCTGCCAGGATGCCAGGCTGAGCCCAGAGGTCCTGTGTGGATCCTCTGGGGAAGACACCTTTGTAGTTCACCTGCCAAAGACCCAAGGCCAAAGACTCACAAAGGTGAACAAACTTTTCTCAAGCAGTGAGCTAGTTGCCTCAGAGCCCCGGAGGGGAGCTCAGTGGTCCTGATCCCAGAAACACAGAAACAGGGGCTCAAGGAGGCTGTGTGGCTTTTCCAAAGACACTTCGTCCCTAAGATGTGAATCCGGGTCTCTCTCACTCTGAAGGCCAGGTGCTCGCCTTGGCTCATAACTTCCTCAGATTATCCACCAACAGGCAGCAGACCTGTGGAGGGTGTTTATTAAATCACAAAAGTCCTCTGCCTGCCGCAGGGAGAGGAATCTCTGCCAGCCAAGGGGGTGGAGGGGGTGTCTAACCCCAGCATTTGCACGGGCAGGGAGGGGGCTCAGCACAGAAGCCCAGAGCCCAGCAGCGCTGCCCATTGGGCGGCAAGAGGGGCCCAAGACGTGGGAATAGATTAGAAGTCCGGTGGTCTCAGTCCCAGGGAGACGAAACGTCGCCAGCCGCAGGCCGTGGTTGGGGTCGGCAGCAGACTGGATCTCCCCCCTACGTGCCAATGGGGTTAGTGATCTTTCCCAAGAAGAGCATGGTAGACATGGTGTTCTCCACAATCATTACCAGAAAGGGTCTGTTCAGCTTGAAGACCAGCGGTCTCTCCATGGGCAGCGTCTCTGTCCCAGAGCCCGCAGCGCCCTCCGTGCCTTTCTCGTCCATCTTGAGCTTGGCCTTGTGCACCGCCTGTGGGGATGGGGGCGAGGTCAGCATTTGCCACACCCTCCGGGGACCCTGGGTGAGCTGGGGACATGAGGGGCTCAGAGAGGGGGCGGCCTCCCCCGAAGCTGCCCCCCACAGCAGTCACAGCTGGGGCCAGCCCGGCGTGGGCTTCTAGTCATCGGTCACTCTTAAATGACACTTAACCAGCACATGCAGCGTGAAGGAAAAAATGATGCGGGGTGGCATCAGCCATGGGGGTGGGGTGGGGGTTCGGGGGGTGGAGTGGGGTTTGCTGTCCACCCTGGGGATTACAGGAAAGTGTCAAAGATTACAGTGGCTGGAGTGTCTGTTGAGCTCTGGCTAGAAGCCAGGGAGGTGGGGGGCCTGCCCTGGGCCCCCCAGCCCCTGCCACTCTCCGTTCACCTGCCTGGTAGATGGTCGGTGGATGGTTAAGAGGGAGCCAGATTCCAGGCTATTTGTTGGGGATGACTTGGACCCCAGATGCACCCCAATACCCTCAACATCCGAGACTAATTGATCAAGCCTGGGGAAACTGATGGGCTTCCGTGAAATGCTGACACATTTCATTCCAGTCTGCAAAATTCTAACCATTTTCTAGCAGGCCGGTAGCCGTCACGCACCGACAGAATCACAGCTGTCGGCCCACCTAACTAAGGGAACCACCTAACTAAGGGAACAAGCCATTGAACTCCATCCACAAAGGCCCTCGGGAAAGGGGTAGCTGCCGTTGAATGTTTACAAGATGTCTCTGGCAGGAAAGCTTAAAAGTAAGAAAATTCTATTAACTCTTTTTCTTCCTCTTATGAATTGGAAAACGAATCTGAATCAGTGACCACCCTCAGCTCAGCCTGGCAACGTGGATCACTCCCAGGCTGGCTGGACCTCCATGTGCAGCCCCGCCAGGCCCCGCCTCCCACCAGCCTTTGGCCATGCTGCCCCCTAGTGGAAGATCCTCCCCACACCCAATACTGCTTGTTGAAATCTCTCCCCCTCGATTCCCTTTTAACCTAAAAGTAGGGTTGCCAGACAAAATGTAGGACATTCAGTTAAATTTAATTTTCAGATAAATGATATTTTAGTGTCAGTATATCCCATGCAATAATTGGTCATACTTATACTAAAAAAAATAAGAATCGGGTATCTGAAATTTGAATTTAACTGGGTGCCCTGTGTTCTGTCTGCTAAATCTGGGGACCCTACCTTAGTCTCCTCTCTGCTTGCCCCGAAAAGGCAGGTGCTCATTCTTGCTGGAGACCACAGGCCCTTTGCTTGTTCATCTCTTAATCAGTAGACCCTTAGTCCTGATGGGCCTGTGGCGCCTTTGAGTGAGGCCCCAGGTCATCGCTAGACCCATTCTCCGCCGGACAAATGTCCTGGACCTCGGTCAATGGTTTGTTTCACGGCATTGACCTCCAAAACAGCACAAGAGTTCAGTTCTAATATTAAAGACTGAAAACAGGAGGCTTGGGGAGGTTCATGATTCGCCCAGGGTCACGTGGCTGGTAGGGGCAGAGCTGGATTGGAACTTGGCCTGACTGGTGGGCGGAACCCCAGCTTGCTCAGCCACCGTGACAGTGACTGTGGCCCGGGCCTGTGTGGAGGCTCCCTGTGTGGGGGTGGCACGGCGGACGGAGGGCGGGCAACTGCCAGGCCAATCAGGCTCACCTCGCCCACTTTCAGGCTCTGGTTCGGAACGATCCTGGTGAGCTCACCGTGCTCCTCGAAGATTTTGGTGATGCCCATGTAGGAGAGAATCTTCTTGAGGTCGTAGGTGCCCAGGATGGAGAACCTGGGCATGGACATGTCCACAACCCTAGGAAGTGGGAAGTGACAAAGGTGAGCGGCGAGGGTCTACCTTTTTGCAGGGCAGGCTCCAGGATTGACAGCGAAGGAGACGCTTGTCCTCCCAGCCCTAAAGGTCTCGGTTTTTCTCTTGACCCACAGAATGAGGAGGGTTCCTTAGCCTTCCAAACACCCGTGCTCTCTAAGCTGCCCCTGCTTCTTATCAAGCCTGCTCCGAGCCTTTATCCACAGAAATGCCCTCAAGTCCCCACTGTCTCAGGGCCCCTTCTGCTGCAGTCACTGAGGTCTCCCCACCGCAGGCTCAGCCCCAAGCCAGTCGTGACCCCCCTGACGCTAGAGGCCGCAGGCCCACGAGAGCTGAAGCCAGGCAGAGCTGTTGAAGCCCACTTGCCTCTCCTGAGCTCTGTGACTTGCAGCGAATGGCCTCTAAGTGACTTGTGTGAACGTGATGGCAATTAGCCGCAGCACCGCGGGACAGTGAGGGCGCTGGTGCAGGTGCACCGGCTGGGGCCTGGCTGGGCCGCTCTGCCCAGGGTCTGTGGTCAGGTGTCCACGAGGCACCTGGGGGGCCCGCATTGCTGTCCTCCTGGCCCAAACCCCATTTCTTCTCGCCTACCCAAGACTCCCTTCCTGCCTATTTCCCTTCTGCCCGGAACCCTCTGCAAATGGTCTGCTTGGCCATTCTCAGGATCAGAGCACCTGCTATAGTAACCCCTGTCCTAAACTCAGAAGCAAAGGCATCTCCGTTGGCCCTGAATTGCCGGTTGGGCGTCCAGCTCTTCTTCCATTCAGAGCCGAGGTCATATGTACCAGTGAGCTCCACTCCCCAGCCCTGCACTGCCTCAGCCCTGTGTACCGATGGGGTGTCCTCTGCATTCTACCGAGGCAGCTCTTCCTACAGCCACCGCTGCCTCAGAGGCCAGCACCAAGACAGTTGATCCGTTTCTCCTTCTTGAAGCATTCCAAGCTGAGTCCACGCCCTCCAGCTTTCTCCTTCCTTCACCAGCCACTCCCTCCTTCACCCTTAGTTCCTCCACCCTGTCACCTGCCTCATCGCTCTGACGCTCCACGCCTCAGGCCGTGGTCTTCTCTTTCCTCTCTCCCTGGGGCTCTCATTCAGTGCCATAGCTTTAAACACCAGAGACAGGCCCAGTGCCTCCCGACCTACCTTTCCGCTCATCCACCCACTCGGCAAGTGTTTATTAGGTGCCTACTGTGTACCAGGGGCTGTTCTAGATGATTCCATGTATCCGTGAATGGAACAGGCAAAAATCCGTGCCCCTGAGCTTGTACTTCAGCAGGAAGACAGACACTAAAACCAACAGGACGACAGCCATACGTGGCATGGATACGCGGGCAGGCGGCCTGCGTGTAAGAAGGCCGCATGTGATGCCGGGAACGTGCAGATTGACCGTGGGGACCAGGGATGCTGGGGTAAAGGGACCATCTGAGCAAACTGGGGCCAAGGCAGAGGGATCAGGGAAGTTGGGGTGTGTTTTTTAAAATTTTCTGAGTGGAATGGGGAGCTACCATAGGGTTCTGAACAGAGGAGAGGACTTGTTTAGGGTTTAAAAAGATCATTTTTTTCTGCTCTGTTAAGAATATACTCTTGGTGGTGGAGGGCAGGGACCAGAGTCGATGCTGGGAGACCGTGTGGAAGTCAGTGCCACAGTCAGACGCTGGGAGTCCTGGGGATGCTGGGAAGTGGCCAGACTCAGGCTCACTGCCAGGTGGGGCTGTGGGGTCCCCTGCAGACTGAAGGAGGGGTTGGCGAGAAGAGTGGTCACGGGGGACCCCAGCGTTTTTAACTTGAGCAACTGAAAGGGTGGCTTCACCCCTGAAGGAGATGGAAGCTTGAGGAGTTCCCGGCAGGGAACCGGTCTGGACACACTGGGACAGAGATCCCCGGTACGCAGACCGATGTGTGACCTGAAGGCTGGGAGAGAGAACTGGGACCAGGGATAGAGTAGTGTACCAGGTAACGCAGACAGCATGGAGTGCCTGAGCCTGATCCCCTGCAGAGGGGTGAACGCCCATGGAAAAGAGGCTTGAGCGGTGAGCCCCCTGGCACTCCACGGGGACCTGGAGCGGGGTTGGGGGCAGCCACGGGGGCTGGGAAGGAGGGCATGAAGGGGGTGAAGAGATGGTGGGGACCTGGAAGCCAGGTAAAGGACACCTCTGAAGGGGAAATTGTCAGCTGGGTCAAGTGCTGCTGACAGGCTGAGGAAGGCAGACCTGATACTGACCAGCAGACTCAGCCCCAGATACTCTTGGGGGACCCGGGGGTGCGGTATGACAGCTCTATGGGGGCGAGCACAGGCAGCCCACTCCTGGGTGTGGGAGAGGCTGGGCGGGGAGAGCTGCGGACAGTGGATAGAGGCCAACTGCTCCAAGGTACTTACCTGCAGAGGAGAGCAAAGAAATGGAGCAATGGCGGGGGCAGCGGGGGCAGGAGAAGATTGCTTTGTGATGGGAGGAATGGTGGCGCCCTCCTGTCTGATGGAAATGGCTCAGTTGAGAGCAAAGCATTTGCTGATATCGGAAGGAAAAGAGACAGCTGCTGGGGTGACACCCCTGAGCCGTGAGAGGAGGAGCTTCCAGTGCATCGATGGGGAGAACGGCTTTAGCTCATGTCAAAACGGGAGAATGGGGCATGTGGGGCCAACGCTGCCACGTGGCCACTGAAACAGACAGAGGCGTGATGGGGAACCCCGGCCCAGAGTGGTCCCTTGGAACTCTGAAGAGGAAAATGGACATTTCAAGGTCCTCAGCAGTTTGTGCCTCCTACCCGTGGAGCTTTGGATTTGCCTTTGGGGAAACCGAGCCTTTTCTGGGGGAATCCGCCCCAGCGGGCTTCTCACTGTGCAGACACACTAAGCAGGAGTCTGTCTGAAGCGCAGGCTCCAGGCTGAAGCCGGCCACCCCTGGCTTGAATTCCTGAGCGTGCTGGGCGTGTGTCTGTTGGTGTGCATCTTTTAGGTGTGTGTCTGCTGGCTCGCTCATGACTCCTGGGAAAAGGGTGTGTGTTGTCTTCAGCTTGTCCTAGGCCTTCCGGTCGGGAGGGGACCCTGCCCTTTTCGATGAAGGACCAGAGGAGTGGTCTGCACAACTTGTCCCTCAGACCGCAGGAGCTCAGAGGGCAGGAAGGAGGGCCTGTCGCGTTCTGACGAAATGCACTCCCCCCCCCCCCCAGGGCCATGGACAAGACTGCTTCCCTGAGGGAGGGTATGGCGGTTCCCATGACCGGGACGGGGTGGACTTCACCGCTCCGGGTCATTCGGGGCCGCATGTGCCTGGGGAGGAGGGCCTGGCCTCGGTGGGAGGAACTCTGCTCTCCAAGTCCTCCCAGAGGGAGGCCTGGCCTCAAGGATGGAGATGCTGGGAGACGTCCTCGTGGGGCGGGGGAGGCTGACCGGGAGGAGCTGGGGGACATATTCTGGAAGAGACCCTAAGAGACCCTGCGCCTGGAGTCCATGAGAAGCCGCTTCTATGCCCGGTGTCCCTGAGCCTCTGTTATCCCCAAACCTCCAGTAAGGCTTGGGCTGCCTGCCGGAAATCTCACAGGGCCTTTCCCACACTCGGGTGGAGGAGCAAAGGGGGGAGTATATGGACCCTCTCCTGAAACCAGAGAGACAACAGTCCCCCAGAAATATCTGCATGTCGCTAGTGGCACCCTGATGACAACCTCAGCTCTGGGGGCTGCAGAGGGGCTCGGCCAGCGGACCGTGAAGCACCACGGTGGGCCCCAGGGCTGCAGCCCTGTGTGGCATTGTCAGAGCTAACTGGGAGAAGGGATGGGGTAAGAGCTCAGTAAATCTGGGACAGAAAAAGTAAAGAGAGCGGGAGGGGGAGGAGGAAGAAGAAAAGCCACAGGCACCCGCCCCCCAGTTTTACCTTCGCATCATTAAATGTTTCCACCTGTCGAGCGTGTCCGTCCCCAGGGCCTCCTCCACCTGCCTCATTCTGCCTTCCTCGGGAAGAACGAAGAGGGCTGTGATGTTGTCATAGTAGGGCATGGCCAGGACAGCGCAGGGCAGCCGGTCGTCGCGGCCAACTTCATACATGCCCCCGTGGAACATCATGGGCACCTTCACTGACTTGTTTTCATTCACGACGAAATCTTCCTGCTTGGTTAATTTTGGATCAAACTCATGTTTCCACCTGGCTTTAGATTGAAGAAGGACAAAGTGACGTGAGTGTCCTGATGGAGAAGCAGCGACTGAGTCCAGCTGAACACTGGTGGCTGTCTACATGCATTCACGGGAAGGGCTTGGATGCCCTGGGGTATCGGCACAGATCTCCAGGGATCCCTGTCCTCGTGACATGCCCTCAGGACTTCCGGTGGGGTGGGCTGGGACTTGATGAGCAGCTTCCCGAGAGCTTCAGACAGACCTAAGCCCAGATTCTCCTGATAGTGAGAAAGCCCGTGGACAGAATCTCAGCAGAGGGGACTAGATTATACGTACTTAGCGGGGCTGTTGGGGTTTGATGTGAGTAAAAACAGCTCAGCTTCCTTCTAAGTCAGGCCCGGAGGAGCTGCTCCTCATATGGGGCTAAGAAAAATGATGGGCCAGTCTGCCCTTCGGAGCCTGCTGAAGAGCGGTGAACCCCCAAAGCTGGATGTTGGGACCCCTCCTTGTCTATCCTGAGGACTCTTTAATGCTGTTGGGCATAAATTCAGACCTGGGTCTTTTTACACTTGCTGCCTTCAGAGCCCCCAGGGTTCAAACTCTAGCTCTATGGTTCTAGATGGATATAACCTTGGACTTAACCTCCCTGGGGTTCAGTGCAGAATGGGGAGATTGATGGGCACCCCCTAGGGCTGCTGTGAGACTCGGAAAAGGCAGCACAGCTTAGTGACTGTGTGCAGTAAGTGTTGGGCGGATGCTAGTCATCATCAGCAGCATTTCCACCATTGGTCTTGTCATCTAGGGGGTGTGGGGACTCAGGGACTTCCCAGATTCTCCTCCCTCCTTCTGTTTCGGGTACGCTGAGATTTTAGTTTGCCATTATCGCTCTTTTCTTCTTCTGTTGCCTCTGATTCTCCTCTATGTTGGCTGACCTTTGTGTGTACATGCAGGTGTATATGGTGATGATGCTTGGATTTGGGAATATTCTTTCACCTTCTTTGTCAGCCTCTGACCCTCAGACTTGGGAATGTGCCAGGTTTCATAGGAGACCGAGGCACCCACCGAAGCGATCATCATCGTCATCACCCCCCTGGGCATCTACTCGGACCAATGGAACATGCACAGCCCTTGGGCCAAGAAAAGTGGGTTTTAGTCCTGACTTTCGCTGACTGGCTTTGAAACTGAGTAAGTGAATTAATGTCTCTCTGAATTTCGCTTTCCTTTTCTAAGAAATGAGGAAGAGAGTGTCATTGCAGCTTCTACAACCAATGCTGCCTTAGGATAATCAGCAATAATGGAAATGCACGTGTGGAGAATAACTTAGACTTCACAAAGTTCATTCTGCATACACTTTTCGCTTTGAATACCAATGACTGCCCTGTGAGTTATGTAGCAAGACACTCATTTTGCCCATAGTAAAAGTGAGTCCCCAAGAGACTAATCACTTACGAACTCAAGGTCACAGAGCAAGCAACCCTGGTTTTTAATCCAAATCTACTGGTCATGCTGTCTTTTCCGTGTCAAGCCGCCCCAAGCCTTACCTCGAAACAAAATACAGTTGACAAGAAGCATCATGGTGCCCGGATGTATATTCCTGATCAGGTTGTTGATTTTCCCCTGGGTTTTCTGATTGACATAGTCGTTGATTTTCTTCTGAGCATTTTCCTTGTTCTGGAAGTTGGTGGGGATGCTGTTTGCATTGTACAGCTTCTTGGCATCGGTCATAAACCTCTTATCTGGCCGCAGCCTCTGGTCAATGAACAAGGTGTTGTGGAGGCTCATCTGGAGGTTCTGCTTGTCCTGGTTCAGGCTCTGGATCAGGTAATGGAAACCCTCATGAAGCTCCTTCGCCGGCACGTTCCTGAAGTTGAAGCCCTGCTTGATCTCGGCCAGCGTGGAGTTCTGGGCACCCAGACACAGCATGGAAAAGGCTGCAGAGATGCTCACAGGGGAGAACAGGATGTTCTTGCTGGGGCTAGCGGAGGCCAGGTTCTTGTACAGCTGGAAGCCAAAGTCTATGTTTCGCCTTGAGAGCTGCTGGGCTGCTGTCCTTCCCTTCTGCGCGTGGGCCTGGCTCACCACCTCATGGTTCTTCGGGGAAAAGCTGGGCTTCAGAAGACCTTCCACAGCGAGGAGGCCAGCCAGGAGCAGGCCCAGGCCCAGGCCCAGTGTGGGGCTCATGTTCCTTGGAGGTTGTCCTGTTGAGTAGTACGCCCTAGGTTAGCAGGGAAAGAAACAGAAGAACCCCGTTGTCCCTATCTTATCCACAGGGAAGACCAGATGAAAGAAGTGATGCAGCAGCTGGAGTTTGCGGTGCACAGCGGTTTGGTGGTGCTTCGACATCCGGGATAGCATTTAACCTATACAATGACCCTGGGAACGAGAAGTGATTGTCCCATTTCATGAGTGAGAGGCCTGAGAATAGAAAACGGCTCTTGTTTTTGTACCATCTTCCCCATCTTACGGTGACAGAATCTCAATTCCTTTGAAGAGCTGTTCCCTCCACTCCACTGGATGACGATAAGAAAATGCCACAGTGTGGACTTGTGACCCAGGCTAGGCCACCATAATACTGCATCCACTGCCTCACTGATGGGCAAAGAAATGAGACTGCCCCAAACCAGATCAATCAGTGTCTTTCCCCAAGAATACAAAAGCCTCTTAAGAATGTACATCTTAGGTGTCTGGCTTAATGATGTAGCCTGCAACTGAGTGTGGCTGGGATTTTCATGTGTAGAAGGAAAGAAGGGAGAGAGACTGAGATTGAAAGAGAGAAATGGAGAGAAATACTTGGTATCATCTTTGGAGTTCCTGGATCAAGCTTTACCTGAAGCCCACCCATCTCCATTTTTCCAAATGATGAGCCAATAAACTTCCTTTTCAGGACCGGCTGATTTGAGTTGGATTTTTTTCCCCTTACAACCCCAGAATCTTGACTAATATGCAGAAATCAAGCCCTTTTTCTAAGATCAGATGGTCTGTAAATGGGGCATATGTACCCCTGGAGAACCCAGGTCTCTACTAATGCTCCTTCCCTGATCCCCTTTGAAGGAAGAGAAGGGGGCAGTGTGACGCGGAGGACACGCCAGGTCTGCCTGCCTCCCAGGCTGCTGCTCCTTTCACCACCGCTCAGCTCTGACATCTCCCAGCATGTCTGTGAGCTCTGGGGGTCAGGGATTTCATTTTTTATCCCCCCCCCAGCCCTAATGCTGCAGAAAGCTGCCAGAAGTGTGCTCTTCCAAGAAGTGTGTTAATTTCTCTGGGTGGCCATGCTTCTGGCAATGACTTTTATACCAAATAAAGGCAGATCCTTTCTTTGCTTGGTCCTCTGTTACCACTTACTATGTTTTCTTCCCTGGAATCGACACCTTCACGTATCTGAACCTGTCCTCAATGGTAAAGACTATCTGTGGCTGTCTTTGCCTGGGTTCCTGAGATGCAGAACCTGAGCCGAGGATTCAAACGTGCTCATGCATCACTTATTTCGAGACTGCTCTTGGGAGGAGCCCCTGGGGAAGTGAGGGAAGAGGCCAGGAAAGAGGAGGAGCCGAGAAAAGATGGGGCTGGTTCTGGGTGATGTCTGGCCTTGACTCGATCAGCAGGGGGCAGGCCCTGCAGCGTGAAGCACAGGGTGGCATGGAGCTGTGAAGCAAGCGTTCTGGCCTTTCAGAGGGGATCGGTCCATCAGTGGTCCTCAGGATGCGAGGTCTGGGCTGTGACTTCCTGGGTCAGTCACCTCCTATCAGACAAGGGCAGGTTTTTGAGGTGGGGAGGACACCTGTCTGCTGATAGCAGCCAACCTCACAGCACCACCAGCCCAGGGTCACTGGGCCCAGCACCAACAGGTCCCTTGGAACTAAGTGGAAGAGGCTCTTTCTGGTTGACTGAGTCAGGGGACACATGAAAACCAGCGCAGGGAGGGCACCCAGGAGCACCCCAAACCCGCTGTGCTGGGCACTGTGGGTGCAGCCATCATCAGAGCAAAATGAGTCCTCAAGGAGCTTGTGGCCCGGAGTGTGAAGATTCTAGTAGGCACCCCTCCGTTTTTCCCACACTCCCCTCCATCTTCCTAACAAAATCTCATTTTTTTCCAGGTATCCCTGCCTCCCTCAGGCAGCCCATGTGCCTCAGGGACAGAGGACTCGTCCCCAGCACCAAAGGGGGCTCTGACTGGGGCAGGATAGCCTCATGTCCCCAGCCCCCCACTAGTGACTGGTCAGGAGCCTGGCCTAATCCAGTCAGCCCACAGTGAGCTCCGCCCTGAGAGCTGTTCAGGGCGGGACATGTGACGTGAGTGACCCAATGAGGGTGAACTTCAGGCTCTTGGCTGGAATGTTGGGGTGCGGCCCTTTCTCCTCCCCTGGATGTCCTGGGTAGGGAGGTGTGGACACCAGGGACTCCCACAGCCGTTTGCCAGTGAGGGAAGTGACTCCAGGACAAAGCCAGAAGGCAAAGAGGGCGAACACAGGACTCTGCCGAGAACCTGGAGCGGGGGCCACCGAACAAGCCTCCGGGAGCCCACCCTGCTTCTGCACTTCCAGGATGCTCCTGTGAGTTACCTGGTCAGTTACTTGAAGCCAAAAGCGTCCTAACAGATACAAGTATACAGGAAAAAAACCCAAAAACCTGGGATTACCAGGAAGTCAGGACGCCTGGCTCCGACCTTTCACCTCCTTGCTGTGTGACATTGTGGACAGCGCTTGCCCTCTCAGAGCCCAGGTGATGTCTAAGCACCTCCTGCTCCTAAAGACACTTTTTTTTTTTTTTTTAGTAAAAATTAAAAATCACTGGTGATGAACGAGGGCTGTAGAGACAGTCTGAAAAGAGATTATAGAAGACAAAGCTGATCAAGTCCCCAGGCTGTTTCCGATAAGGGGAGAGAATAGAAGATGGAATGGGTTCTCTCCCTCAGCTTAGCAGGCTGGACTGCGGACAAAGTCTGCCCGGCTGAATAACAGAAGCGCCCTGTGTTCAGCGCCCACTGCCGCCCCTGTGGTGCCATTTCCCGATGCCCGGGAGTGGGGGGCTCGGACCTTTCCGTCATGGAGCTCAGGGAACACTCTCAGCGGTTGGGTCACCAGCCGGGTGAGGTGCACAGCCATTGAGCAGCCCGCCAGGGCAGACAGGCCCGGAACCCGGGGCAGGGGAGGGAAGCTGGAAGCCCTGGCACACATGCAGTGTTACAGGGATGCCCAGTCGTGGTTTCAGGAACGAGAACTGAGTATGGAACCAGAGGTCTGGTTATTGGCCTTCTCTTCCACATGTGTTTGCTCAGTGGCCCAAGACAAGCCTCTTTGTCCTTCAGAACTTCATATCATCATCTTTTAAATGGCACTAGATGCTGCTAATCAGCTCACAGACCCCGCCCCTCGGGACACAGGCTACTCCCTGCCGGTCTCAGCTTCCCCTGCTTCTCTAAGTCTCTGTCACCGTGGTCCCCACAGGCCTCCTGCCCAATCCCCTGAGTGCCCACTGTTCTGGCCTTCTCCCTGCCCCAGAGAGCACACACTAGGCCTACCTCTGGGTTTTCCCATCCATCACCACAGGCCCCACACTGACCCAAACTTGTCATGTGGGTACTCATCCCAGATGCTGAGAAGGCTCACTTTTGTTTATTCCATCGATTAAAATAGCTGAGTGCCTGGTTGTTCCCCAATAAATTGATAGATTGATAGGTTGCTCAGTGGAGCAACTCTGTTCTGATTTTTATTTGGAGTGTGTTGGGGAGTGGGAGGCGGGGCTTGTTGGTCTAGATAAAATGAGTAAACAGAATAAAGACGAACAGAACACGGCAGAAACAGCCCTGCGGGCACGCAGGGGGCAGGTGAAGCCTGATCAGCACTGTGATTCTCTCTGACTACCCTGGCCCCATGTTCCTGTTAATTTGGGGAAATGATTTCCTTCTCTGAGGAACAGAGAAAATCGCACTGACTCAGGAGTCACACATCCTGAAGACGGACCCCAACCAGGTGTACCCCAGGAGCGAACCAGGAGCTCAGGGCCTTAGGTCTCCGCAAGGAGGGGTCCACCCACAGACCACCCACAGAGCCAGGTGCACTTTCACTTCCCACACCGTCCTTATCAGCGTCATCCAATCCAATCAAAGCAACACAGGGGCGGGGACGGTGAGAGGGGCTGGCACAGTGAACAACAGCGATGTCTGTAATGTTATGAAGCACTTTTGCACTCGCGAGCATCACTGGTGGTTCAGGGAAACAACACACGAACAAACCGAGCCCACACGGGACACAGAAGGAAGGCCCCGAGTGGAGCAGTTTGGAGCCATTTACTTCCAAGGGCAGGGACCTCCCCAGCCCGCCCCAGGTCACCTCTCCTGACAGTTCACCGGGCCGCATCTCTTACCTGTGATAAAACTGACGGGAAGGAAAAGTTTATGGCGTGTGTCTTCGAAAACCAATGCGACTGGAAAGTTTAGGAAGCGTTTGACTATTTCCTGTGTCCAGCGAGCCCCATGGGCTGATGTCAGTCACCTGGAAGCCTGCTCAACGATGGCCCTCTTCCTGCCCCTGCAGGGCACAGACACCGAGCCTGAGGAGCCCCAGGCCCTCTGAGACCCCAGCTTTCCCCCAATCCTTCTCGGAGCCCCTATAGAATGCACAGTGTGTGGATGAACTCAGTGCCCTCCTTTGTCTGAGTGCTGGGAGGGTCCTCCCCACCGATGAGCTCTGACCTCCCAAGAACCCACGCCAGAGCCCTGGGCTCCAGGAGGCATCCCAGGCAGGCTCTGTGGTCCACCCATCTTAAGGGATCGACAGTATCTTAAGAGATCACTCTAGATATGTTAGAAGTTAAGGTATTATTTTTTAAAGCAAGTTACAGCTAAGTGATGGTAATGCATGCCCTCCTTCCTGTGCTGGAGGTGAGAGAAGACCCAGGAAATGACCCTGTCGGCCACCGTGGTGCACTCGACCCTCCCTCCTGGGAAACGAAGAGTGCGCGCACACATCACCTCGCCTCCGAGCTGGCCCTGGAGACTTCTGCCCTCATTCTTTCAAGAAATATTTTGAGCCCTCACTCTGTGCCAGGCACGCGGGATCGGCACCCTGCCCAAGGAGCGGTCCGTGCCGATGCTGCCGGCGGACTTGCAGCCTTCAGAACCCAAACCTGAGAAGTGAGGTCCCAGCCGGCCCCACAGACTTCTCCAAGTCTTCAAGCCCTTCCCAGCTCCGGCTCGAGCTGTTCCTCCTGCCTTCGGGACTTCGTTCTAGGACGAGGGAGTACGAGTGTGTGGGTTGGAACGGTTCAGCAACCATCAACTTCAAGGCCACTTGTGCTATCCAGGGGAAACTGAGCCCCAGAGGGGACAAAGGAGCTACCTGAGGTCACAACGTGTGTTTGGATAGGTCAGAGTGGGAATCTAATACATGAAGGTGATGCTGCTACAGGGCGGGAAGCTGGCCAGCCTCGCTCTGCCTGTGAAGGAGCCAAGAGCCAACTGATGGCTACAGCCTCCATCCTTGGGTGGAGATGAAGAGCCTCAGAAAGCTCACAGACAGGGCTGGCTGTGGCCGGAGGCCTAGCGCCGGGGCAGACTTGTGTTGGAGGGGAGCCCTGGTCTCCCAAGCCACCCCACCCCGCACATCCAGGAAGGGTTCTCCTCCAGAAAACCATGGGGGTAAAACACGCATGAACAGGAGCCACCCACGGAAATGAGCCCCGGCCTCCCTCTTCAAGAGCAGGGTATCCGGATCTGGGACTCCTCCAGAACTGTCTTCGGGAACCAGCCCCCCGGGGCTGGTCTGTCCCTTCCTGCAGCCTGAAGCAGCCTGCACCTGAGAGCGCCAGCAGGCGCGCGGCCTTTTCAAAGGGGGGGGGGGTCATACTTACAGTGCATTCAGGAGAAATCCGCAGAGCCAGCCAATTGGGTCTGCTTTTCTTGCTTTATTATTTATACCTCCATGGTCTCTCGGAAAATTAGACGGAAGCCAATAAAATGAGCTGGCCCAAGTGGACGGGGGACAGAAACTGGGAGCTGTGGCCGCGCCACCTGGCCGGGTTGCGCCTCACTACGCAAGGCGGCGGGCGGAGGGATATTTAGACCACACCCGCTGGGTGGTGACTTCCCTGATGAAGTCTATTCATATTTTTTTGCAACGACTGTGTTTCCCAATCGTTGTGAGTCTGGAACCTGGAATATTTTTCGGGTAGATCAGCCTACAGTCCTGACATTAAACACTCAAACCCAAACATCACCATTGTCATTCATGGGAAAAGCTTCATAGCTGAGTTTCTCGGGGTCATTCCCTTTCTCCCCTACTTTTTTTCTCCTATTTTCCGAGGATTCTCCAATTGTCAGTCCTATTACCTGAGCTCACCTGGAGTCCTTTTGGGGAAGAAGACCCAAAAGAGATGAATGGAGAATTAAATACATAGTTTCTGTTAAGGGTAACAGGAATCAAAAATTCACATCAAAATCTGTGATCATTGGAGAAAAATACGAACTGTTTTCTGATTGCATGTTGAATGTATGATTGCATTCTGGAGTAATGAGGCCATGGTTGGGTTTCCCACCTCGATTTTCTGCATTTTCCGAGTTGTCTTAAAGGAACAGGTATTGCTTTAGAATTCATGTTTTAAAGATTGAAAATAAAATGAACTTCTTAGCTTCAGGTTTACCAGAGAGGGGGCAGTAATGATGTTGCGAGCCGTTCGAACCCACCGATCCTGGGGTGGGGCAGCAGTGAGCCGGGCTACCTGCTTTCAGCTCTGCTTCGAGCGGAGAAATCACTGAGCCTCCTTCCCGCTTAGTGAGGCTTTGTAGCCGGTGTTGCGTGGCCTTGGCACCGGGCATTGTGGAGACTCTCTCTGCTCAGGGACGCTGCTGTCAGCGGGGCCAGGGCTCTCATCCCCACAGCTATACGGAGTGGATGACCCCGTGGAAGCTTCTAGAAAAGGAAGGGCCCTGGCCCCACTCAGCCTCATCCTGATGCACTCACAGGACTGTGGGGCGCTAGGACCCCTGGGATCAGGGTGAGCCACAGAAGGAGATTCAGAGCTGCCACCCTCCCGCAGCCATAAGGCATCTGGGCAGGTACACGGAGTGACCACAGGAGGAAAGGGGCCTCGCGCTCGGGCCCGGGTCACTGTAGCGGGCACAGGGCAATGTGCCCCTGACCCAAGGACAAGTTGAGGTGAGGGCGGTCATCCCGCTCTGGTGAACGCTGACAGACAGCCAGGAGACGCTGACCCAGAATCTGGTCTGCGCCCTGTTTTGGAAGGAAAAACAGTGCCTGCTAATGACCGGGTGCGGCTGATGAGAGTCTGCAGGCCACACCCACCGGCCTGGGCCAGGCACACTCAGCTGCAGGGCGAACTCCCCTGGGAGACATGCAGGAGAGGCTTGGCTGGGGCCCAGAGGGGCTGACGCTGAGGGGTGGGGGCTGCCCCGGGAATGCCTGAGCCCAGATGGCGAGCACAGAGGCCAGGAGGCCACCGCAGAGGGTGGCCACAGGTGGGCTGGAGGCCAGGCCCTGCCAGGTGCTGACTCTCAGTGACGAGCTGCGCCCCGCTGTCAGGGAGAAGGGCTCTGGGGGTCCTGTCTCAGGCAAGGCAGCCCTGCTGCAGGAGCGGCGGGGAGAAGGCTGTGAAAGGACAGTAGACTCCCAGCGCCCACCACTGGGTGCAGCTTAGCCTGGAGGCTGCCCCAGCCACCTGCCGATGGGAAGCCCCGGGGCCCACGGGTTTGGGCCTGGTGTTCACCGAGGGCTAGAAGGGTGAAGGTGGCCTTCCAGCCTGGGGACATCGCAGCGAGCGGATGGACCAGAGGCAGTGGCCTGAGCCTGGGGAGGGGCCTGGGTATGCCTTTGCAGCACGGCCACGTGTAGGAGTGAGAGGGGAGCCAGGAACTTCCAGCCCCACCCTCGCTTTTTGGTCTTGGTCTGGGAGAGATCTAGGGGCCTGTTAGCGACCGTGCCACGCCCTCACTACAAAGCCCAGGTCTGGTGGGAGCACGGGGAGCCAAACTGGCTAACAGCTGAGGTAGCGGTGTCCCTGGAAGGTAAGGGCACGCAAGAGGCTCCTTCTCCCACCAGAAGTGTTTGGGACAGCCTCATAGGTGGGGCCCTCTTGACCTGGGTTCTGAAGGATGAGTAGGAGTTCTCTAAGTAAAAACTGTGGGCAAGAATGGCTGAGGACCTGAAGCCTGGGGAAAGTGAGTGGCACCTCTAGAAAAGGTGACTTGAGTTTCGGGTTTCTCCTCTGAAAAATGGGAATAACCTACCTCTGAAGCAATCATCTTGGCCCTGGGAGCACATTGGAACCGTCTGGGATATTTCAAAATATCCATTTCCTGAACCTCCCTCCAGAGATTCTGACTGAGTTGGTCTAGGGTAAAGCCGAGGTCGGGGTGCTTTGAAGAGCCTCTCCCGGGGATTATGATGGGCTTCCATGGTTGAGAAGATCTTCTCTCCAGCAGGTAACTCCCACCTGGAGAGGGTGGGAGGGTCTGGGACACCTCTGGGAGCATGAACTTCCGTGCACCTGCAGGCAGCGGGATTTCTGTAAAACCATAGCGCTGAGGACGGCGCGGTGCTGGCACAGGTACAGATAAACCGATCCGTGGAACAGACTAGAGAATCCGGGACAGCCCCTGATATACGACAAAGAACCCCCGCAATTCCCAGGGGAAAGATGGTTTTCTTAACAAACACCGGTGGGAACACCGGATATCCCGTACAGGGGGTGGGGGAAGGGCAGTGAATCTTAACCCCGACTCACTCCATGTTCCAAAGTTAATGGAAAAAACCATAGACCCAAATGTGAAAGGTATTAGGATGAAATGTATGAAACTGCTGATATTCAATGTTTTTTTCATTGCCTCAAACCCCACACTTATCAAAACCATAAAGCTTCTAGAAGAAAATCTAGTAGAATATCCTCATGAATTTGAGATAGGCAAAGACTTCTTAAACAGCACATAAAAAAAGCACTAACCATAAAAAACTGATACATTGAACTTCATGAAGAACTTCTGTTCATCAAAAGCCACCTCAGAGAACACAAAGGCAAGTCATGGACTGAGAAATGGTACCTGTAGGACATGTTTGATATTATCTAATTTTTAAAATTTCTACAAATCAGTAAGGAAAATAAAACTACCTTAAAAAAATAATCAAAGACTTGCACAAATATTTCAAAGAGAAGATATCCAAATGGCCCATAATCCTCTAAAAAGGTGCTCACTATCATCAACCAGCAGGAATATGCGGAATAAAACTGCACCAACGTACCACTACACACAGACTCGAAGAGCTAACCTTATTTATTTATTCTTAAAATCTACTTTTAATTATGGTTGATATGCAGTATTGTATTAGTTTCTGCTGTACAATGAGTGATTCAAAATTCATACACCTTATGAAGCGATCACCATGGTATGTCCAATGACCCTGTCGCTGTGCATTGCTAGTGTGGCAGCATGGCCTGCACCCCTGTGCCATCCATGACGTCCCCGCGAGTTCATTTGCAACTGGGAATTTGTGCTTCTTCATCCCCTCCCCGCTTTCTGTCCATGTCCCTGCCCCGCGGCCTTCAGCAGCCATCCCTTTGTTCTCTGTATCTGTGAGTTCGTTTCTGTTTCATTCTGTTCGCTTAGTTTTTTCAGTCCAGATGCGAGTGAAATCATATGGTATTTATCTTTCTCTGTCTGACTTACTTCATGTAGCGCAACACCCTCTAGCCTACCTAAGTTGTCAGGAACGGCAAGATTTCATTCGCTTCGTGGCTGAGTCTTACCCCATCGCGTGCACACACCGCATCTCCTCCCTCCGCTGTTCTGTAGTCGGACGGCGGGGTCGCGTCCACACCTCGGCTGTTGCAAACAGCGCTGCAGTGGGCGTAGGGGAGCGTGCATCTTTTTGAATAATTGTTTTTGTTTTCTGTGGGCAAACACCCAGGAGTGGAATTGCTGGGCTGAAGAGTAGTTCTATTCTTAACGTTCTGAGGAACCTCCACGCCGTTTTCCGTCGTGGCTGCAGCAGTTTCCCTTCCCACCTGCAGCGCGCAGGGCCTCCTGTTTCTCCACGTCCCTCGGGCATCTGTGGTTTGTCGTCCTTTTAACAGTAGCCGTTCTGACAGGTGCGAGGAGGCATCTCCCGTGGTTTGCCCTGCGCTTCCCTGAGGGCCGGATGGCTACAGTTAAGAAGGGCTGACAGCTCCGAGGTGGGGGGCAGGCGGAGCTCTCTCACACCGCCGGTGGTGTGTAAACTGGCACACACCCTGCAGAAAGTCTCGGCAGGGTCCATGAGAGCCAAACCTGTGGCTACTCTTTGACTTATTAATTGTGCCCCAGGGAATAGACTCGGAAAGGGCGCTTTCGGGTTCACGATAGACAGGTTCTGAGATGCCCACAGCGGCTCTCCGCGGTGACCCCAAAGTGCAAATGACTCAGACGTCCACTGACAGAATGAAAACAATACAAAGATTTCAGTCCCCATCCTGGGTCATAATCTCCATTTCCTCGGGTGACCTCCCAGTTGCGCAGGACCCCTGTTCACGCTCGTGACCAGCAGCCTCGGCAGCCAATGGCCAATGGTGTGGAACACTCTGGAGCCCAGAGCACGTGAGGATGAATTGAATGGGTTTCCAAGCAACAAGGTAAAGATCGAGTTGATGAAAATGTAACTTCCTTCATCAAGTCCACTCCAATTAGAGCATCGGAAATAATTTTCAAAGAAAACCAACATTTTTAAAGCAATCTTCCACAAGACCCTAGGTTACCCCAAAGAGGCTGAAACACAAAATATTGAAAGTCTTTCTATACAAAATTTGAGCAAATAAGAAAAAAATAAGAGAAATATAAATATAAGTCATAAACAGTTTAGAAAGCATTCTGTAAATAGCAACAACAACAAAAAAATCATTGCACCCAAGATGGCATTTCAAAATGATGGAGAAAAGGAAAACAATTCTATAAATGTTATTGGAAAACAAAAAAGTCCTTTTGAAAATAAAATCTTAAATATTTAAATTTCACAAAATGAAAATAAAAAACATTGGGAGAGTCTCTTTTCATAATATTGGAGTAGGAAAGTGCTTCCTAGGCATGACACGTACAAAAGCCAGGATAAAATATGGAATAATGAATAAGAAGGTGGGTGTAGTGCGATGCAGTGTAGGGAACTCAACAGCACACACAGAACGAGGACCAGCTACAAACTGAAGCGTATGGGCACGATGGAGAGCCCATGTCCTTAGCAACGAGAGCCCTTATACATCAGTGGCGGCCACGGTGCTCCTCTCCGTGATAGACAGGGGAGGAAGTAGGAAAATATGCTTTGAGACCTTCGAGTTGCCCCTGATCTCATTCTCTTTATCTTATTGTCTTCTTCATCCTTACCCCTGCAGAACAAAATGCTTTCGTCCACATTATTACTAGGCGCATTTATTGGTTGATATTATTTATTTTTCACGTCAGCTTCGTAAATTAGGTGCTGTTAGGCCCATTTTACACACGAGAAGACTGAGGTTCCTATAGTCAGATAACTAGCAGACCCAGGAATCAAAAGTCAGGCTTTCTGGTTCCTAATCCCTGTTCTGTCGACAACTCTGCAAGACCATCAGTGGACGTGGTGGCCGCGGTATTTGGACAGCCGGCAGCAACTTCTGGCCCCTGCAGCCAACCAGGTATGGGGAGGGAGACAGCGTTTATTCGAGGGGTCACCTGGGCCCTTGGTTCTCTCTCCTAAGACACGTGAACACACATACACACCACACACACATGCACACACGCCTTGGATTGGCCTTCCGGTCCCCTCCTTGACCCTCGGTCAGTGTTCTTCAGTTTTCTCCAGGTCTTGCTGTTCCCTGCCTCCTGGCCCTCCTTCTGTCTCACTCTTCTTTCAGCCCACGGTTTCCAAGTATGGCCCCCTAGAATCCCCAGCCCCACATGCTCATCTAGAAATGTGGTGGGCTTCTGCCCACGATTGCTGAGCTGGCCTCCTCCACCTCCGCGCCCCTTTTCCGGGTCACCTTGACCCACCGCCCTGCTGGGGGCCACATCCAGATGGCACTACATCTGGGGGGTCCCCTTCCTCAGCTCCTGGACATGCTCAGGCCGGCTCTTTCTCCCCGACCCCATGCAGCACCGAGCCCTCTGCTAGGCACGCCGTGGGAGCTTGGTAGGCCCATCTACTCGGCTTGCCAGGACCTGAATATTTGGCTCAGAGAAAGGCGAGGGCGTGGTGCCCAGGACCAGGGTGACACACTCCCTTCTGGCCCCAGTTCCACAGCCCCCTGAAACCTCTTTGGGTGGAATCATCCACCCCAGATTCCTTCCCTGGGGCAAGAGAGGGGTGGGTGGCGGTGCCCTGGCCGTGCTGCGGAACACCAGCCACATGGCCCCCAGGTTCCCACCACCCTGCTCCCAGGTACAAGCTGGGAGCTGCACTGCCACCCTGTCCTCCCCCAGCCCCAGGAGGTCCGGACTGCAGTGGCCTGGGCCTGCGTCCTGGGGTCCAAATACAGCTGACCCACGACGCACCAGGTGACTAGGGAAGCCATCCCTCGCCCTGGTTCTCAGTGTACCCACCGGTTCAGTGGGGACAGGGGATGCGTTGGACCTCTGGCTGCTTTAGAGGGCCAGTCTCTTAGAAGTCATGCTGCGGGTCAGTTCCGGCTATAATAACGCAGACCCCAGTCTGTGCTTAGTGCCAGCTGAGCCAGGACTGGAGTGGCCCAGCAGCAGCAGCAGAGTGACAGAGGCTGCAGGAGCAAGACGTCCCAGAAACGCCTTGATGGGAGGACAACTGGAAGTCGAAAAAAAAAAAAAAAACCAAAAAAGTCCCTAATTTAGTGTTTTCCTATCCTTTGGGAAAAGCCCCCCGGTTTGATTTCGGCTGTGCACACACAAACGCTCATAAACCTTTAGCTCTTACAGGCCTGTGAGGGAAGGACTGTGTAGATGAGGAAATCGGCGTTCTGGGTCAAGGGCAACGTGCTGAGCATCACCGGTTACTCCGTGGAAGTGCTTCCTCCAAAGAACAACTTGAGGTAAAAGGAGAACGAGTGGACTCAGGCACTATTGCGGAATAAATGGAGACGCCGAGGGAGAAGCAGGCTGCCTCCGCAGCCCCACAGAGCGCCCGGCTGTCGAAAGCCCGGCCGCATTCTCCCAGATGGTCCGTCTGGTTCCTCTGGTCCACCCGGTTCAGCGAAGCCCAGGGGAGCAGGAGGCTGGCCCCGTCTTCAGTTCCCGAGCCACCAACGTGCTGCTCACCTTCCCTCTCCGTGTCCCCTTCCAAAGTGGCCTCCCATCTGTCCCCGACCGGCAGAGTTCAGGTGGAAACACAGACTGAGTGTCTGGCCTGGCTGGCAGCAAGCCGGGTGCTGAACGCAGGGAGCTAGTGCCCGTCCTCCTCCCTGATCCCACAGACCAGGACCCGGGCGGACCCTGGAGCCAGGGCTGGGACGGAGGCCTGTTCAAACCCTGGGGAATTCCCAGTGGAGAGATGCTTCTTAGCCACCCCAGAGAGTGAGGAAGGCTTCTGGAGCAGGCGAGGTCTGTCTCTGTAAGGCAGGACCGTCCAACCTGTGGCCCCTGGGCCACATGCAGCCCAGGACAGCTGTGAATGCAGCCCAACACAAAACAATAAACTTACTTAAAACATGATATGATCTTTTTTGTGATTACATGTCGCAATGTATTTAATGTGTGGCCCAAGACAACTCTTCTTCTTCCAGTGTGGCCCAGAGGTGCCGAAAGTTTGGACACCCCTGCAGGGTGAAGTCTGGGGCTTTTCTGCTTCATTCTGGCCACAGGAAGCCAGGGGACACGCACCAGTGAAGACTGGCCTTGGGAAGTCCTCCTTCTCCAAGGTGCCCCAGAGCAAGCCAGGTGGAACTTCAGGACACGCACCGCCAGCACGTGGCTGGTTTCCACCCCCTTCTCCTCACTCAGCCTCAGAGGGTTTCTCCGAACGGGATGTTCCCTCCATCTAGGCAGGAACACTTTTCCCACCAGCCTGGGACCTGGGGCTGGGAGCAAGAAGGACCCTTCTGAGTGTCAGACACTCCACTGGGGGGGAGGTGAGAAGATAGAGAAGCGGAGAGGTCCCACGTGCCCTGGCCACGTCTCTCCTGCGTTCTGTCCACCTCGCTTCAGGGCACGTAGAAGAACCCACCCACAACCCTGGCGTATCGGGGCACCGCTGAGGGACCCAGCCAGGGCCAGTAGCTTTCATATTCTTCCCTTGGGGGATGAATAAAAAACATACTGCACGATCAGCTCGAAACCTGTGCGGTGTAAGGGTTAAAACCCAAGGCGCCACCAGCGTCCTTTCATCAGGTTTGGGAAGCCACGGTGACGTGACCAGTGGGGACTTCGCCAGTCCCTCTGGCTTCCCAAGAGCAGAAGTGATTTCCCTCCTCAAATGACCAGTCACTTTGTCCCAGTGGCTTCTTGGGAGACTCGCAGCCCGAGAGGCGGTGTGGCTTGGGCAAGCAGCGGACTGCTGCCCGGTGCTACCTCAACTCTCCACCGCGTCTCTGCGCCTCCACTTGTTTACCTGTGAAAATGGGCGCGATCACACCTACCTGTCCACTGTGGAAAGGCGCAGAGAGGTTCCCCACGCAGAGTCCTTGCACTGTGCCTGGCACAGATTACTTCATGGGAGTGTTCTTATTATTTTATTATCACAATCATTATTGTACATCACTTTAATTATGATTTTATAATGACACTAAAAATGGAGATGGGCCCACGGAAGGCAGATATGTCCACATCACCCCCCACACCCACCCCACCTCCCAGTCACAGCTGTCTCCCACCTGGCACACTCTGGTGCCCTGGGACGTGCCAGGCTGGGCAGGAACCGTGTGACAGGCATGTGGGCAGAGCCAGACGCCAGCGCCCCTGGGGCAGGCACTCTCTCTGGTGCCTCTGACTCAGCTCTCAGGTGTGGCTGGTGGCGGTAGGAGAAAATGTTCAGCACTCAGTGCAGGTGGGGTGGGAAGGAGGAAGGCCTGGGGCTGGGTGGGGGCCTGGGTGGGTCCTTGGAGGTGGCTCTGGCGGCTTGATTTGGACATGGTTGGGAACCCTGGGGCTGGCGCTGGGGTGAGATGTGATTTGGATTCTTGTGGGTGTCCGGGGAGGGGCCGGCAGGTGGGCCCCAGTGTTCTCTGGGCCAGTGGGTCTGATCCCAGGGGCTCGATGAGGTCAGTGAAAGTATCTAGGGTTCCTACGGCATGTGTTTCTGAGGTGGTGCCGTTGGTGGCAGGAGACAGGCCTGAGGAGGAAGGAAACTTGACCTTCTGAGGTTTCACAGTTCCCAGGGTGTGTGTGTGCCCGCATGTGCACACGTGTGTGTGGCTCCCTCACACTGTCAGGAAGCACAACAGAGAGGTCCAGGTGTGTGTGGCCACCAGGTGTCTTGGTCGCACCTGCTGTCTCCTCCACGCTGGCAGAGCAGCTTCCACCAGCTTCTTTCCTGTGGGAACACGTCACCCAGCTTCCTGGCGAAGTCCTTCTTCAGCCTTCACGCTCCTCATTCCTGTATGTGGCACCGACTGTGTCCTGGGCATTGAGACACGTCAGTGGGTGTGGCAGCCATGAGCCACACCCTCGTGCAACCGACCCTGGAGTCGGGGGGACACTGACCTTCGCTGTCCCCACACATCTGCATGTTCAGATGCCCACTGACCTGTGTTAAGTTGACTGGTTTCTTTGTCTGCACACCGGAGTGACTTTGTCCCCCACCCACCCCCACCACCCCAGTCTCGGAAGCTTTGCTTTTTTCTCCCTGGAGTTGAGTGGGTGTCCAGACTTAAGAAGAATGCCCAGCAGGCTGGGCCCATGGGCTGATTCTGGTGCGGTGTCCACTCATTTTTGGAGGAACCGAAATTTAGTTCTCTCAGATGCCAGCGAGACACTGGGGGCCTCCCTAATTATCCAGGGGGCCTCCCTGCTTGCGACACCCCAAGTCTTGCTACGCCAGTTCAGGCTGAAAGGCAGGGTTGCAGTGGGGGTGGGGAATGAGACCCCCTCCGTGGGTCTGAGCTTCCGTGGGCCAGCCTGTGAACAGCTGACAGGCAGACGTGCTCAGCAAACCCCCCCGAGGAGCCCCTGGTGTTCTCAGGGGGACCAGGAAAGTTCTGGCCAAGACACAACCCTGTCGTTGCATTTAAGTGTGAGATGGGGGAGGAGCTGAAGGCATTGTCCACAGCGAGAACTTCAGATTCAGTGTCAAGGACATTCCGATGCTCCTAATTCACAATAGCTGAGGTCTGTAGTTTCAGCGGTATCTTCACCCATCATCGCAGATGCTCTTCAGAAGCCGAGGTGGTGTTTTGGCGTCGGACCAGCCTGGCCTTGAGTCCTGGCTAGAGCCCTTATTCGCTGTTGGGTCTGGACAGGAGACATAACCTTGCTGAGCACCAGTTTCTTCTGAAAATGGACATCATGCTCTCCACACAGGGCTACTATGTAGAATAATTATGAAAATATTGAGTTTGGGGCTTAGAAGCTATTTTTTTACAAACTCATCAAAGTTTCACACCCTTATTTATTTATTTAAAAAACATATTTGGAAGCTATTTTGACCCATAATAACAAATGGATACATAGTCATCACCTCCTAGATTGATTGTGAGAACCAATGAGATCATTTAAACAGATTTGGTGGTTTTATTCATTTCTCTGTTCCTTGGACCTCGTACACAAAAGTTACTCGATAAATAACTGTGAAATAAATTAACAAATACACGAGCAAATGAATCAGTGATGTTTTCCCCATCCAAGTCCCCTTGCCTATGAAAGAAAATCCAAATTTTAAAAATAGCAGCAGTTAAGATACGTTATCATTATAATGTCATCACCTACGGGTCCCCAGTCCCTCCACCCACCAGCCAGGCCAGCCTCCCCTCCTGTCCTTGCACTCGGGAAGGGCCAGGTCTTTACCTCCTGCCCTCTCTCCAGCCCTTCCTGTCTTACACGTGCTGGGCCCCGGGCTCACAATACGTGCTCTTGTCCAGGTATGGGAAGTTCTTATCCAAAATCTTTAAAATTCAGGTTAGGTATCATTTCCTCCAAGAGGCATTTTCTGAACCCCCTTCCTCCGACAGAGCTGGTCATTCCCAGCACTACACCCCTGCACCTCGTCCACGGTCCTGGGGCTTGTTCTTACCATGGCCATTATCTCGGGGTAGAGAAGCCATTGGTTTCCCGAGCGTGTCTCCCCACTGCGCCTACGAGACCTCACAGAAGACCTGTCTTCTGTTTCGCCCTCCCTCCCTCCCTGCCTTCGTTCTTGCCTCCTTTTAGTCTTCCTTCCTTCCTTTCTCTCTCTTCTTTCATTCTTCCCTTCCTCACTGGCTCATTTTCGTTCAGCAATATGATTGAAGCATTTGCTCCGTGCCTGGAATCGGGAATTCAGTAGCCCACAGAAGCACCAGAGTCCCGGCCCTCACTAGTTTGTGCTGTGGTGGTAGCCGTAGCGGTGAAGGTCGTGGTGCTGGTGGTGGTGACGGTGGTTGATATGGTGGTGAAGGTGAAGGTGAAGGTGAAGGCGGTGGTGGTGATGTCACTACATAAATTAAACACATCCTTCTCTTAGTAACTATCTGGTTATAGTTGTGATTGGCTGACAGAAAAGGTGCTCTTATATTCCCTTTCCTCCTCTTGACATGGGAATACATTTCAGTCTTCAGGGCCCTCGGCTTTGGCCCGTCCTTGGTCATCTGTCCCTGAGCGGGAACGGAAGTTCTGGAGGTAGCCAGGTGGACCGTGACAGACAGGTGGGAGAAACAGCTCGGGGTTGCTCTGGTGGGGCTGGGGATAGAGAGTGGAATTCCCTCCCTCGGCCTGCCCTGGCTTCATTCACTCACTCATTCATTCATTCCTGTCTCTCTGTGCCGGGCACTGTGGTCGTCTCAGGCGAGGTTCGGGGACCCAGTGCTGGCAGAATCCCCTCAGACTGTCCCAGTGCGGGACCCCCCACGGGAGACACAAGGGCTCCCCTTCTCGCACCAGGAACCAGTGAGAGAAATGCCTGTGTTACAGTTCGTCTCCGCTTCTGCTGTGCTGGACAGTCTGCTGATCTGGGTAATTAACTCCCCAGGCCCAGAAATTTAACAAAGGGAAAAAATACAGGTGTGTGATTCCTCAGCTTAACTCTGCTTGAGTTGACAAAGGAATTAAGGTGGCAACCCAGGGTGCCAATGTCTCGGAAATCTTTGCCTCTTCAGGCTTGTGCCCAGGAAAAGGGAAGGGGAGGGGAGGGCAGGTGTAGGCAGGGGTCCGGGCAGGCAGATGCCCCCTTGGGACCTGGAATGCCACCCGACGAGCCCACTGCCAGCACAGGCAGGCCCAGTGGGGACAGGAGGCTTCAGCATGGCCTCTTGATCTCCGGGCTGGCAAGTCCTGCCACCCGGTCTCTAATTAAAGGGACAAAATGTGTCCGCAGCTCTCATCTCCGGCCTGGAGGGGACAGAAACAGTCATCGGGATTTCTTTGGAAGATGGGCGCTCCACGCTGCCTCTGGGGATTATGGTAGAAAACTCATTTCTCTGTCACCTTTGGGGTCACTTGTGATCCTGTTCTTTTTCTGTCCTTCCCTGCAGTTTCTAAAGAGGTGCCCCTGCCAGCCTGCCTTCGAACTTCTCTTTCCTTTCCACGGCACTCTGATCCTGGAGTGGTTGCCTAAGGCGACCTCCTGCAGGGGGCCTGCTTTGTCCCTGAGCGGTCCCCATGAGTCCGCTTCCCTGCTGAGCTGCTGTCCTCAAAGAGAAAGCAGAGGTGTCCTCTGGGCGGGGTGAGAGCTTTTCTTCTTGGCACCCCCCACCCTTCCAGAAGCACTCCGGCTTACTCCTCACAAGTCTGCCTGCAGCCTGACTCTGCGCACCCGTCTCAGAGAGGCCCCCCACGCCCGGGCTGCCAGTTCTCTTGGAGACCCCTCCCCCTTCAGCCCCAACAGCTGCACGCAAATAAACCCTCCAGTCAAATTCCACCAACTGCCAGAGCCAACCAGAGTCCTCCCGGGTGGAAGAGGCCCACCCTGCTTCCCCCACGTTCCTGCGGCATGGAACATAGGCTGTTGGGTGCCTATCATTGGCTCACCGCTCTGCTCTCCACACCCCTCCCACCAGTTCCGTGACTCTGTGAACCTGTGTCCAGCCTGGATCTGGGGGTTGTGGGGATGAGCTGCCTTCAGCCCCAGGGGGTGTGCTCTGCAGACAGCTCCTGTGTGGTCTGCCCTCACCGGCCGACTGCATCCAGTGACTGAGCAAGATGGGGGTTTAAAGGCCCCGCCATGTCAGCTCGAGGGGACAGCTCTAGGGAGCAATGTTCCCTCCCGAGCTCAGGGTTTGGCAGAGTGCCGTAGGACCGTCACGCAGTCCCACGGTCCTGTCTACCCCATCCTGCTGCCTCCCACTCCCGTTCACAGGTGCCGATCCTACCAGCATCTCATAGGTACCCCAAACTCCAACTCAGCATCTGCTCCTGGAGATGCAGCCAGCAGCACCGGACCCTCTCCTGGGCCTCTTCCTTCTTTCTTTCACTCAGCAAATCTCAAATCTCGGTCGAGCCCTGACCACGTGCGGACACCGTTCTGGGCGATTGCGATCTGCCAGCAAACAACACAGATGGAACAGACGAGGGGCAGGCACGCTGGAAAGAAGCGCATCAGCGAGAAGGAGGGCGTAAGCGCTGTGAGAGCAGACAGGTCAGGGGTCAGAGGGATCCTTGGGGGTAACTGCCCTGGAGGGATGGAGAGGGGGTTGTTGTGGGAGAGCTTCTCTGAGGAGGAGGCGGCGTTTGATCTGAGCGCTGGAGGCGGAGAAGGAGGCAGCCACGGGAAATGCTGCCCCATTGGGTTATTTTTGCTCCGCTGCCTCCTGGGCCTCCCACCAAATGCTCCCAGGCTCCCAGTGGCCCCAGGGGGCCGCCCCCACCCCCAGTCCTTACTAAACCCCTGTGCCTGTGCTCATGCTCCAGGGGACCCTTTCAGTCCCCATCGCCAGGCCCGGATGCCCCCAATCTTCCGGGACGCCCACACGCCCAAGCCAACAGTAGGCCTTGGCCAGCTGTCCGCCCCCAGCTGTTGCAACACCCACCCGACTGGCTGCCCTTCTCCACCTCTCAGAACCCTCTTGGTGGCAGAGGGATCCCGGTGCACTGCACCCTCCTCCACAGCCCCACTCCCACCCCCGCCCCCAGCTGGGGTTCTTGGAACCAAGCACTCCCACTTCGGGGGTGCACCCGACCCCGTGCTTTAGTGGGGGCCGCCCACAGCCACAGGCGGGGAGGGGGCTGGGACCACAGGAGTTTATTCTCTCCTAGGTCCGGGGGCCAGCACTCTGAGATCGAGGGCCAGTAGGGCCACCCTCCCTCTGAGACTTTGCAAGCTGGCTGGTGGCCCGCCACCTTGGGGTCCCTCGTCCTGCGGCGGCGTCATCCGTCCAGTCTCTGCCTGTTGTCTCACGATGCTCTCCTGAGCACGTCTGCCTCCGCAGCCACATTTCCCCGTTTTGGAAGGACACCGGTGGCGGTGGGTCAGGGCCCACTCCAATGACACCATTTTTAACTTGATTGCCTCTGTGAAGACCCCATTGCCAAATATGGTCACATTCTCGGTACTGGGGTAGGGGTAAGGCTTTAACATATAATTTTGGGAGCACATAGTTCAGCCCATAACGGAGCCCCCATGTAAAGTTCGGTTGAGTGTCAACACCGATGGAAACACCTGTGCCCCCGGAGGGCGCAGAGCGTTTTCCTGCTCACGTAATGAGAACAGGGCAGGCTCCCAAGGTCGTCCCCAAATGGCGGGAGAAAGCAAGGGCTGAAGGTGGCTTGGGGCCTTTACGGTGGATGAGACTGAGGTGGGAGGGAGGATTTCCATGCAGGAGGGGCCGAAAGGGGAGCGGGAGGGAAGAGGCTGAAAAGCTGTCAGCAGCAAACCGTGGGAAAATGGAGTCAGACCCTATCACAAGGGCCTGAGCACGCACAACGGCCATCGCTCCCTGTTGTCCCACAACCTGCAACCGCTCTAAAGTGTTGAGATCCCAGTGGCTCTGGGCTGAGGGGTGCAGGGGGTCATGGGCAGGGGGCTCAGAGCCTGGACCCTGTGTCCAGGCTGCCTTTGGTTGGAGCTGCACTGGACCGGCCGTGTGTGCAGGAGAACTGGGGGAAGGCTGGAGCAGTGGGAGGGGAGAGACAGGGTTTGGAGGACCGAGCTAGCTTTTGGAGAACACAAATCCTCGTCCCCTCTCAGGCCAGAACGATTTTTAGCTTCTGGAATAATCTACTTAGGCGTGGATAGAAAATCCATATGGCTAAGATGATACCTGCTCTGGAAAGTCGGGGAGGGGAGCCTGATGCCCTTTAGTCAAACCTAGCTGGGAGTCAGCTAAATGCAGCCTCCTCCATGAAGCCTGCCTTGTTCCTCCCCCCCCCCCCCGCCCACCTTCCAATCCTTTGCTCTGTGGTGTATGGCCTTCTGGCAGCAGCCTCACGTTGTTGCTACTTGTGGTCAAACCTTGCCTCCTGCCCACTGAGGTCAAAGTCATGTCTTGTGCACTTGTGTGTCCCCAAAGGCCGGCCTCTCTCCATCCTCTCCCAGCACCTGCCCTTCCTGCCTTAACCCCCAGGCACAGGGGCACCTTCACACCTGTCACCGCACCACGATTCATTCTTCCACAAGACATGCGCATGCTGCTCCCCTACCCGGAATGCTGATCCTGCTCCAGCTCCTCTCCTTCCGTTCGTCCTGTCTTACTCAGCTCAGGAGCCCCTTCCTTGGTAAACCCTTCTCTCTTTTTTTAGGATTTATTTATTTATTTATTAGAGAGGAGAAGGCAGGGAAAATGAGAGGGAGAGAAACATCGATGTGTGGTTGCCTCTCATACGCCCCCTACTGGGGACCTGGCTCAGAACCCAGGCACGTGCCCTGATGGGAATCAGATCTACAACCCTTTGACTCGAGCAGGCCGGTGCTCAGTCCACTGAGCCACACCAGCCAGGGTAGTAAACCCTTCTTAACTCCCCTCCCTACCTCTGGCCAGAGCAAGTCCCCATTCAGCCAGTTCTGACTCCTGAACTTGCCCTTCAGAACTACAGGTGAGTGTGCGCTCATGGCCCCTCCCTCACCAAACAAGAATGAGATAAAGATGCTCACGCAATAAGGGCTCAGCAAACAGCCGCGAATGGATGAATGAATGGGTGAGTGCAGTGAGTGAGTGCAGGGACCAGCCTGAGTCTCCGCCCCATTTCCCCTCCCATCTGTAGTCTGGGCTCTGGGCCAGCTTTCTGAGCGCATCTCTGCCATTAACTGCCATTAACTGGCCTCGGGAAAGTTCTGTCTCTCTCTGTAACAGGAGGTGTTTGGCTAGCTGAGCTATCTGTAACACTCTTTGAGAATAGCAAAGAGCCAGGTGTGCTTTCCCAAACACAAAATCACCGTTGGTCAACCAAGTCTCAGGTTGTAGAAACACCTGTCCGTGGGGGAGATGCCCGTGCAGCTAAGAGGTGCTGGCGCGCTCTCTGCTGGTGAAATGGTGAACTGCAGGAACCAAGCCCAGCGAAGTGCTTGCTCTGAGAATATGGGCGGCTTTCGTGACTCCTTGGAGGATCGATCTCCTTAAAGCTCAGATTCCTGGACCCACGCTGCGCCACCTCCATGATTCTGATTCAGGAAGCTTGCGGGGAAGTCTGTGATTCTCCGGTTTTAGTTAGTACCTGCTTATGCAGGACCCCCAGGGCCACCTTTTGAGGAATGCTGGTCTTGGGCAAAAGGACGGTGGGTGGAGTCTTTCAGTTTCCCAGCTGCCTCTGTGCTCCCGAGGGCCGTCCCCTCAGTCCTTAGACCCTGAGTGTGGCCTTGGGACTAGCAGGGTCACAGTCACACACAGTCCCTCCCTTGGGGGTTCTCGGTCTACCACCATAAACCAGTTTTTCAAAAAAGCTCAATCCGTTTTGAGGGGGGAAATGTGGGTTGTATGGCCAAAAAGCTGTGATTCAATGGCCTCCTTTCTAATAACAACCGTCAAAAGTGGAGGCGGGGATCTTAGGCCCTGGAACCAGAGACTCCCAGGTTGAAATCCCAGCTCTCCATTCAGTAGCTGTGTCCTCAACAGGATACTTCGTGTCTCTTTAATGGGGAGAAAACATGCCTCTTAGGTTTCCTAGGATGAGAGAACGTGATTAAAGCACCAAACACAAGCCCAGCCCTCTGCAAAAACTCAGCAACCAGGAGCCGCTATAGTAGTTAGTATTGCTTTTCAACAGACCCTCGCCCTAGGATTGTTCCGCACCAAGCAGGAACAATTAGAGGGGGCGGGGAGGACGCTCCAGGGAGGAAAATGAATGGAAAGCTGTCTGTGCCTTCAGAGAGCCCAGCCTAGTGGGGCCGGGAGACGTGGCAGCTTGCAGCTTGGTTGCAAGATGACGTGAGTCGCAGCCACTGTCCAGCTGAGACCCTGAGTGAGAGCCAGCCAGCTGAGCCCAGTCCCACCCGGACCTGTGGGGGGTAATGGTGCTGCGTGACTGCTGCTGTCTTATGCCACGAAACTTGGGGCAGTTTGTTACCTGACAGCACGTCATCGATAGAAAGTGATGGGTTAAAAGTGAAGGGGACCGGGGCTGTGCACCCTGCCTGGGGCAATGCACTCAGTCTCAGCTCTTCGTCTTCCTTCTTACTAAAGCCGGTTCCCAGCACACCAGCGCCCATGACGGAGTCTGCTAGCCAGATCCGTGGGAGCCACAGACCCAACCCCAGGCTGCTCAGCGCTGCACGGCTTTCCCACTCACCATCTCCCCACAGCGCCAAACGCAGGCCCCTCGGTCCAGAGGGAAAGGTCATCCGTCATTAAAACGACAGCAAGAAGCTGTTGAGGACAGCAGAGGGCGGGGCTGCTGTCTTGCTGCCCAGCTGCTGACCCCCCACAGTCTTTGACACCAATACTGCCCCTGCCCAGTCACAGCCCCTCTGTCTGCCCGGTGCCGAGCTGGATCACTGTCCCAACTCCCAGAACCTCAGAATGTGACTGTACGGGGAAAGTGACTGTGTGGAGGTGATCGAAAGACGTCGTTAGGGCTGGCCCTAACCTAAGAGGGCTGGTGTCCTCATAAGAGCAGGGAGATTTGGGTGAAAACACCAAAAGAGGAAGATGATGTGAAGCCGCGGGAAGAAAACAACCACATACCCCAACCACTGAGCGGCCTGGTACAGGTCCCCCAGTACGGCCCTTACAAGGGACCAAGCTGCTGACACCTTGACCTTGGGCTTTCAGGCTCCGGAACCGTGAGAAAATAAATGCTCAGCCTTCTTTATTTCTTAAATTTATATCCAGCAGAGAAAGAGAGAGCTGGAAATAGATGCAGGAATTCCCAGAAAGTCTAACCAGCCTGCCTCAGCTTTTTTAGATTTTTCCAGAGACGCATCATGCCTCAGTCAGTAGTTCCCCCACCAACAATAGGGGTGCACATGGTGCTGTGTGAGTGTCCTGTTGAAGGCCCTCACTATGGTCTGAATGTCCGTGCCCCCCCAAAATTCTGAGGTTGACATTCTGGCCCCCAAAGATGGCGGTGCCAGGGGTGGGGCTTTTGGGAGGCACTGATGTCATTAAGAATGGGGCCTCGTGAGTGGGATTCGTGTCTTTGCAACTGGGGCCCCCAAGGGCTCCCTAGCCCCATCCCCACGTGAGGACACAAGGAGAGGTCGCCTGCTACGTACGAACCAGGAAGATGGTGTTCCCCAGAAAGGGGCTATCTGTAACAATTCTGTCAAAGAATTCTGTCCAAGTCATCCGTCAGAGGGGCTTGCCGCTCTAGCCCAGGCCTGTTCGGGTACAGAGAGACGGATAGGGCTGGGACATGGCTTGTTGCCTGCTTGGACCTCAGGGATGATCAGTGAGGGACTGGTGGCAATCCTCGAGGTGACGGGTTTTCATAACCCTTGAGCGCCCGCCTCCGCTGCCCCAGAGGCCTTAGGATGAGCAGCAGCCGGGAGCCGGGCAGGAGTGGGCTTGGAGCTAGCGGCTGAGCCCAGCCTATCCCCCGTGAGGATGGGCATTGCCCCCCATTCCCCCACATTCTCAGGCAGTGACTCCCCTCCAAGCTCTGAAGTTCATTTCCATCTTTCCTTCTACGCGCACTCTTTTTGTGGGAGAAAATGGTGCGGGGAATCACACCCATCCCTTCATGAAATTCAAATCTCCCTAAATTGGACCATGCGTGCGCAGGGCAGGGGGAGGCCAAAACTTTCTTAAGATGCTCTGTCAGGACCACAATGCGAAGATGTTTGAAAGCTCTCATTTAGCCACATTCACACATTTCGGGATCAATGACCTGTATGCAGACTGTTTGGAATTCTACCATAGGATAGCTCAGGTTTTTGCTGCACTTACTGTGGCCAGCCCTTATTCTAAGCCCTTTGCGGACGTGAATTTGCTGACTCCTCCTGACACCCATGAGATTTAGGAACAGCCATCGCCCACAGTCTACAGGTGGGAATGCTGGGGCGAGTGAGCACCGGTCGGTGGTGGGGCGGGGCCCGGGTCCTGGCCCTCCAGCACAGCAGCAAGCCGGCAGGGGAGAAGAGGACACCCCTGAAGCCTGACGTAGGTCAGGGACACATCACGGATGCCACCCTGTCCCCTTCACATCAGCTCTCCCAGTGAGTAATCACTCCTGATTTGACAGACGAGGAAAGTGAGATTCAGGGGCGACAGTGTGCCTTGCCCAAGGTCGCACGGTCAGACGTGGCAGAAGCTGTCCGATCCCAAAGCTTCACCTCTGTCCAGAGCGCCGTGGGGGCAGGCGCCGGGAACCAAAGGGCAGTGGCTGTGTACCCACAGTGGGGTCAGGCCATCGGTCCTGCTGCTGCAGCTGAGCACACCCTGAACCTGCAGCGCTGTTGCGTCAGCCTGAGTCACCGCCGGGGCCCGACTCGGGAAGCAGAGTCCCAACTGTGGGGTCTCATAAAGGGAGTCGTTTGGTTTTGCGCTCATGAGCCCAAAACTCAACACCACCCTTCCCTCATTATTTTCGGTCAGGGAACAGGCTGGGGCACCTGTTGCCTGCCACCCCCTCCCCCCTGCCCCGCAACACACACAAACCAGGCCCTGCAGCGAGCTATGGTGGAGCAGACCGTCTCGTGGGGGGTGGCTGTGTCCACGCAAAGAAAGAATGGTCCACGTGTAAATCCTGACTCGGAATCTGGGCTAACAACCTCTCTGGGCTTTAGTTTTCTCCTCTGTAAATGGGATAAAGATAGTACCCCGTGTGTGTGTGTGTATAAAAGTTGGGGGAGTGAGAGAGAGACTCTTATCTGGTACATCAAGTTCCAGGCTTGCCCTGGTGTTGATGCATTTTTGTCCGGTGAACTTGGACATACCCTTTGTCGATGTGCGAATGTTCAAACCTATAGGTAATTTTTATAAAAAATTGAGTCAAACAGGATCTGCCTGGAAGCGAGCTGTCAGCAGACTGAGATCAGCAGGAGAGAGCCTGGCAGGTCTGGATTCCAGGCAGTTAACACACCTGTGCTTGGTAGGCAGGGGCCCGGCTGCAGAGGGAGGGTCCGAGAGGACTCATTTCAAGGGCCCGTTGCCATAGATGCACAGGTACAACAGACAGGCCTTGCTTAAGGCGAGACCATCCTTTTACTAAAGAAGTTACGTGTCTGGGCCGTGACGGGCCAGCAGGACCTGCCCAATTAGAAGTTTATGGTCAGATCACCCTGTGAGATTACTGCCCATGGAAAGCTTTTTGTCGTCTACACCTTGAACTTCTTGGAGCCCAACAGCAGAGCTGGGGTTTGGGCCCCAGGCTGGCTGGGTCCAGGCCTGAGCTTGGACCTTCTCTCTGCTCTGCCCAGTTCAGGGCTCCCAGCCCGATCCTGCTCCTCACTGGCGCCCGCTTCACTCGAGTTAAGGCCCAAGTACTTGAGACACGTTCAGAAAAGTGGGCTAAAGGAAGCTGGACCATCAAGGGCATCTCATTCGCGCCTCAATGTGACACCAAGGGCTACATCACTCCCTGTGGTCCTTCTTCAAATGGCATGAGGCGAAGCCAGATGTCACCCACCCACCCAGCTGCCCCACAACCATCCAAGGAGGCAGAGGCTCACAGATTATTGGGCAGAGAGCAGCTTCAAGTTCCGTAGTTCAGGGGGAAAATGTGCACTTGGATTTCCAGCTCAAGGAGGGGCCTGGTCCCCCCTCCACACCACCCTTGCCCCGGGATGCACTGACTTTGAAGGCCAGCATAGGATGTCTCAGCGGGCCCCATCACAGAACCCTGCCACTTAAAGCTGGAAGGCTCTGGAAAACCAGAGAGTCCGGGGCTGCAAACGAGGCCCTGGGCAGGATCCAGGCCCAGGTGGGTCTTGTCTGGCTGCAGAGAGCTGAGTCTTTCCAGATCCACGTGCCCCATTCACCCCCATGTCACCTGGGAAGCAGCTTTGCTTCATGAGGACCCTGGAATTTGCTGCTCCTGGTCTAAGTCCAGCTCTTCTCTTTGCAGGAAGGGAGGTGAAACTGGGGGAGAGGGGAGACAAAGCCCAAAGGAGGGGACCAGGCCCACTGAGGGGTTCCCCTGAGTCTCAGGGAGGAGCAAGTACCAGGCAAACTTCAATGCATAAGGGAATCAGGAAGGGGTGAAGCCTCTTGGGGTCTCCAAGGAAGGGATGGGGTGTTCCTTCCTGTGGAGGGAGGCCAGCTTCCAGTGTTTTTTCTCTCCGTGCCAGGGCTCTGAGCTGCCCTCACGGGTCTGTTTATTAATAATTACCTAATTGGGCAGGAGGTAGGCAGGGCGGACGGACGTTCCTTCCATCTTGCTGGGCTTGACAAACCCGAGTCTCATTCCTGGGCAACCTCCAGAGCGGAGCCATCTGCACGGGGGACCACTCCAGGATCGACCGTGCTGACGTGAGTAACCCTCCGAGGGCCACCGTGGAAACCCCTGAGGGACGACCGGGGATGCCAGACGTTCAGTGCCATGTCGACATGGGAACATCCAAACCTGTAGAAAAATGTCAAACCTGTAGAACTTATTTGAGCCAAATAGACGTCTGGACACAAGGTCTCAACAGAGAGAGAAGAATGCTTCTGAGAAGGACAGCGTGCAGCTTCTTTTATGCAAGGCTTGCTTAAGGCAAAGATAAACCTTTCCTAAAGAAGTTGTGTCCCTGGGACGGGGCTGCCCGCCACAGCCTGCCCAGTTAGGAATTCATGGTCAACCCCCCCCCCCCTTACTTTCTGTCACTGTGCTTGTCAGTTTGATTACAGCAGCTTTCTTTGCCCACAGCTAAAGCTGGGAAAGTCCTGGGAAAACTGGGACAATTGGTCACCCTTCCTAGTGGTGACAGATCCTAAGGCTAAAAGGAGCCCTACACATATGCACCAACTTCCTCACTGCCCCGGTGGGGCAGCTAGTGCCCAGACCCTGAAACAGATGCCCCCCCCCCACCCCCCCAGAGGCGGCTCACAGCCTGGGACCAGGTCTCCTGCCTCCTAATCCAGCTGCTGTGGAGAGTCCTGCTGAGGGGAATTCTGGGTAACTTCACTGTAATGCTACTGAGAGTTGGGGGCAGGGCGAGAAGTCATTATGGATTGCTGGAAAGTCAAGTTGGGTGGTGGCGTCCTGAGCCAGTGAACAAAGGGGTGTGATGTGTGTTTTCCAATGGCTGCATGGGAACCAGAGGGTAGGGCCAGCTGGGGAGCTACTTCAGGGATCTTGGTTGCAGGTCTGCCAGCTGCAGCCTGAGGGTCAAGTCTGGTCTACTGCCTACTTTTGAAGTGCCCATGAGCTAAGAACAGAAGACATACAATATAAATACAAAAGTTGTAAATGGTTGGAAAAAATCAGACGAAGGGCATTGTTTTGTGATGTACCAAAAGTATATGGAATTCAGGCTTCGGGGCCCATAAGTCCACATTCCTGCGATGCAGCCACGACCCCCGTGCGCGTCCTGTCTATGGCCAGTTTCCAGCTGGCACCGCAGAGCCGAGGTGATGCAGCCGTGATGGTGTGGCCCATGAAGCCGAGATGCGGGCTCTCTGGCCCCTTCTGGGAGAAGTTTCCTGAGTTTTGCTCTGGGTGGAAGATGCTGGAGACCCGAGTGAGGGTTGTGGCAGTGAAGGGCTGAGAGGTGGAAGGACGCAGCTGTGAGGGGTGCCGATGGACTGGGGGGATGGAAGGCCAGACAGCTGTCAGAGATGACGACTGGGTGGGGGGCTGAGAACCCGATAATGGAGGGCCACCAGATGGGGCAGAGCAGATTCGGGGGCAAAAATCAAGCATCCTGTTTTGGACAGGTGGATCTCATTAGCAGAGGGAACCCTGTAACCTTGACCAAATCATTTATCCAACACCCGTGGTCTCATCATTGCGGAGGGGTAAGAATCCTGGGTCCTCTGAGCTCCACCTGGGTAAGAGGATGGGGCAAATTAGCCTGCTATTAGCATGTCGTACAAATTAGTGTGGCTTCGTAAACTGTAAAGCACACCGCAGAGGTGTGTGGAGTAGACCCTAAAATATCCTTTGGCGATAGCTCCCTGGGGGCGATGAGTTGCTGGACTAAGGTAAAAAACTCACGTGGTAGGATGTGCCCCAGGCGGTGAGTCAGGAGACAAATCCCATCTCAGATATGAACCCGTAGGGGACTTGTCCATGTCACTTGGGGAACCTGTGTGATCAATGCCACCCAAAGCTCACAAAGATGGGGAATGGGATGGTGAGCACAGGAAGCGTGCGAGAGAAAAACGCCGTCCCCACACAGGTGGAGGGTGCTGGGCGTTTGCCAGTCTGCCCCAAGTCCGTACATCTGCAGGAGTCGGTGGGGCCCTGCCCCGGCCTGACTTCTCAGCAGGGTTGGGTGTTCTGTGGCGGGACTTTCCTGGATGCTCTCTTTCCTCCTGCAGACCAGAGATTGCAGAGGATGCACCTTGCTGGCCACCTGCTCCTCCTCCTCGTCGGACTACTGGCCCTGTCTCACAATGGCCAAAGTCAGACCGACGAGCACCAACAGGAGGATCCGGGCACAGAGGAGGGCTCCCCCAGCCTCAAGATCGCCCCAAGCAACGCAGACTTTGCCTTCAGCTTCTACCACCTGGTAGCTTCCCAAAGCCCCAAGAGCAACATCTTCTTCTCCCCACTGAGCATCTCTGCCGCCTACGCCATGCTGTCCCTGGGGGCCCGTGCAGACACCTGGGCCCAGATCCTCGAGGGTCTGGGCTTCAACCTCACGGAGGTGCCCGAGTCCGACATCCACCAGGGCTTCCAGCACCTGCTGCGCACTCTCAACCTCCCGGATGACAAGCTGGAGACCCGCGTGGGCAGCGCCCTCTTCCTGGGCCAGGACCTGCAGACCCTTCCAAGATTCCTTAATGACACCACGGCCTTCTATGGGTCCAAAGTCTTTCACACCGACTTCCTCGACTCTGAGGGCACAACCCAGCTTATCAACAACCACGTCAGGGAGGAGACTCGAGGGAAGATCGAAAATGTGGTCAGTGGGCTCACCTCAGAGGTCGTGATGGTGCTGGTGAATTACATTTACTTCAAAGGTAAGAGCCGGCCTCTCAGCATGTCTTGTTTCTTCTCTCCCCCGCTAATTTCTTGACGAATTACATATTTTTAATAAAAGAAAGTAGATGGACTGGGTCTGATCGTCTCAAATACCCCTTAGAAGATCTATCGTCAGTGTCAGATCTTTAAGATTGCGTGGCGTTGAGGTTCCCATCTCCTTGCAGCTTCACATGTATTTTCTTATTCATTCTCTTGATAAGGGTCATTTACGAGATGCCGTGTAGGACTTGAACCGCTAAATTTATACCGAAGCTCTGCCATTTCCAACAGTGTGAACAGGGCAGGTTGTTTTCTTGAAGTGAGGATAGTGGGAGTTGCTGTCTCAAAGTTTTGTTCTGAGGATTGAATGATGTCCCATGTCCGTACACACCTTGGAAGAGGGCCTAAAGGGATCAGCAAACTACAGCCCCCAGGCCCGTCTGCTGGGTCAGCGGTTTCTGTCAAAAAGTTTTGTTGGCACACAGGCACGCCCGCCCGTTTCTGCATTGCCCCGGCTGCTCTCACACACGCAGAGAAGCAATGTCTATGGAGACAGAAGGACCTGCAAAGCCCAAAGTATTTAGTTTCTGACCTTTTGCGAAGGATGTTTGCCTGAATCCTAACCACTGTATACTTTCATACTCAGAAAACAAACACGGTAATTGTAATTACTCTAATGATAACAATGTTATCATTTTGAAAACCTTTAAAAATACGTAAAAGTATAAAAAAGAAAGTAAAAATTGCCTACAACTCTGTCACCCTGAGTCAACCAATGTTGACGTTTTGGCATGAATCTTCCCAGCCTCTGGTTCACACACGTGTTAACACAGCTGAAATCTCAGTGTGGGGAGAGTTTCGCACCGTGCGTGTAGGTCAGGGTGCCATCAGGGAGCAAAGCCACCAGGAGTGTAAAGGAAGTGGAGACAGGAGTGAGACCTTGCCTGCTCGTGGGAGGGGCTGAGAACTGAAGGTCTGGAGGAAGAGGCAGGTGGAGGGAGGGACAGAGAAGTCCCCAGTGCAGGTGACAAGGTAGAGCTTATCAAGAATCTATAGACCAGGCACATCCGGACACCAGAGGGGTCCCATTTTGAGGGAGCTGGTGGAGAGACTCAGGTGGGCAAGAGGCGGGGGCCTGGGACGCTACTAGTCAGCAGAGCTAGCGTCGGGACAACAAACTTGGAGGAGAGTGTGGACGAGCTGGGTGCACAGGGCTTCTCTGGGTCTGACCATTGTCCAGTCTGCCCGTGAAGACCGTCGGTGAGTGGTGGCTGCTCATGGCAACCTCCCGTCTCTTGCTTGTAATCAGCTGGCACCAGAATCCGCAGAGAACAAGTTCTGGGAGAAGAATCCCAGACTAACAATCCAGCCAAACTGGTCATCACTTGCATTGTACGTGAGGAATTTTCATGCACTATTGAAAACTTTTTTGAAAAGGAACCGGTTAAATTCTGCAATCACTGTAAAGTCATAGGAAGTTGCAAAAGCAGTACAGAGTGCTCCTGTGTACCTTTCACCCAGAGTCCCCTGGTGGCACCTTGCATAACTTCAGGACAACAGCAAAACCAGGACATTGACATTGGTACAAGCTGCAGACTTCAATCAGGTTTTACTAGTTGTGTGCATGCACTCGCGTGTGTGTGCACGTGCATGTGTGTGTGTGTGTGTGGTTTGATGCTCTGGAAAACTTTGTTTAGAGCTCATGTTACTGTTTGCGTAATATTATACTGACTCTGTTCCTTTTAAGACATAATTTAAATGTATTGTATACACCACCACCCCACCTAAAGCTGTGGTCAGAAAGAATGAAGATTTGGGGCGCTCCCTTCCTGAAAGAGACCTAGTCCCCACTGGGTTAGTGGCTCGGCATAAGAAAGTGGGGTTCTCCAGAGAGTGAAGGGAGGCAGATGACGCTGCTCTCTGATGCGTGCCAGCACTCTGGGGGTGTAAATGCAGCCCCGAGACCTCAAGGTGGGCCACTCTGAGAGCAAGGGGACAATCGTGGCTCACCTTCAAAAATGCAGAGTACCTGGCAGAATCCAACCCAAAGCCACACAGGGTCGCTGCCAGTCGGGTGATGCTGACAGATGTCAAAGTAGACTTAGGGAAACACCAGGTGAGCCACGTTCCCGAAAAGGATTGCAAAGATGTCCCTTCTGCCCCCAATTAATCTAAACATTTAATGCAGTCCCAATCAAAATCCTAACAGGTTTTTTTTCCCCTCTTTGGTGGCAGTTAACAAGCTGATTTTAAAATGTGTACGACGGTACGAAGGGCCAAGCATAGCTAAGCTGGGAAAACTTGCCTGCCCGAGAACGAGACTTTTTTTCACTCCCCATTCATTTAGACCACATGGTGCAAACCGACCAATGGGACAGAGTGGAGCGAGGCCAGAAGCAGCCCCAAGAATGTATACGGACATTGGATATTTGTCAAAGCTGGCATGAAGGAGCATTGGGGAAGGATGGATTTAAAAACAAAAAATTGGTACCGGGACAGTTAGGTACCCACATGGGAAAAACTACGGTCTGGGGTCCCTCCTTTCTGGCAATCATAAACACTCACCGTAGGTGGAATAAATACAAAAGGCAAGACTAAGGCTCCGAAAAGCTACTGTAGGAGAGCGTTTGCACCAGCGTGGGGCAGGGAAAACCTTCGTAACCGAGGGTTTTCCTGGCGGGGACCTCACCCTGAAGGAAAACACCGACAGGCTCACTGCATTCAGGGGTTTCAATCGCCTGCAAACGAGAGTGAGAAGACCAGGCAGCAGGGGAGAGACCGTGTGTGCAACGCACGTGACTGATGTGCAGCCAGTATCCAGAAAGGTCCCCTCAAACCACTGAGAACAGCCCCACGGACGCACAGGTTTCAGACAAAACACACTGGTGCTGAACTAAATGCAAAGGACATCTCGTTGGCTGATAAGCATGAGAAAGGTTGCTCGGCCTCCTCCGTAGCCGAGAAATTGGGAGTCAGAACCGCAGGGAGCTCGCACTAGGCACGGCCAGTTGGGCCAAAAACAGGAAGCGCAGCAAAGTTAGGGAATTGGCGAAGACGTGGAACCCCCTGCTGACGTCCTGTGCTAGCTCCCCTGTTTCAACTCTCAGTAAGCCCGGGGTGGGGTCCATCCCCAGGCGCAGCAGGCGGTAAACCGTCTAAACTGTGCACACTGAGACCGAGGTGTTGGGAAGGTGAGGGTCTGGGGCCGCCTGGGGGAGCCGCTCCCCCTGGCAGGGCTGGCTTGCTGGTCCACAGCCTGCCTGCACACTCCTTCCTTCTTCACTTCAGGTCTGTGGGAAAAACCATTTAGCCGCTCGAAAAGCTACCCCCAAGACTTCTACGTGGACGAGAAGACAGTGGTCAAGGTGCCGATGATGTTTCAAGACAAGAACCAGCACTGGTACCTTCACGATAGGCACCTGCCCTGCTCGGTGCTCAGGATGGACTACCATGGCAACGCCAGGGCCCTTTTCATCCTTCCTGACAAAGGAAAAATGAAGCAGGTGGAAGAGGTTTTGACACCAGGGATGCTGACCAGGTGGAACAGCTTGCTCCAGAAGAGGTAATCAGACACCACGTGGTGCTGAATGGGCGGTGCTGCCCTTCAAGTGGACCCTTCTGATAAGAGACGCTGTCCAAAATAGGGGTGGGTGCCAAATTCTGAAAGAGTTCTTATTTGCTCTGAGACTTTCCATGGGTTTCCTTAAATCATAAACTCACCTGTTGCATCCAAAATATGATTTTGCCCTCCTCACTGAAAGAGAAGCGGGCTAGGAGCTAAGCCTCCTAGTTTTAGCGATAGTGCTCAAATGCACAAGCCTTGAGTGAGGTGACCCCAGACCTTGTTGGGTCCACTCCTGTACAACAGCTGGCCGGGGCATCGAGGGGCGTGAGAAAAATCCAGCCTCCCACGCCAGCAAAGACCAAGGAAGTTTCCCATCACCCTGGAGCTGGAGTGGGTGGGAAAGCCCCCCGCCACCTGTGAGGGAAGGACTCCTCCACCGGAGGCCGGGTGTGGGTGGGAGATTCTCCCGATTCCTGTGGCACAGGAATGTCGATCCAAAGAAACCATCTGGTCTGGTTGCAAAGGAGTGAAAACCACAGGGCCCGACAGAGGCGAAGGCAAGACTGCCACGGGGGCGGGGGGTGGGGGGTGGGATGTCCCAGGGACAGCAGTGCCCGGGGCAAAGGAGCCTGGCCTCAGGCCACTGGGGGCGCCATGCAAGGACCGAGTGAGCAAACGGGTGCTTGTGGCGGCACTCGGGTGGGGTGGGCCCAGCTAGGAGGGCAGCTCGGCCTGGCTGCGATCCTGGCGTGGGTGTCAGTCCGGCGTTTGAACCCGATGCCTCTTTCAGGTCTTTTTACAGGAAGCTCGAGTTGTATTTACCCAAATTCTCCATTTCTGGCTCCTATGACTTAGATGAGATTCTGCCCCAGCTGGGCATCAGGGACCTGTTTTCGAGGGAGGCTAACCTGTCTGGCATCACCACACAGCAGAACATGCTGGTGTCCAAGGTAAGTCCTCCGTGGCCCTCGACACTGAGGGACCTCTGGGGGAACTTCTGCCCCTCGAGAGCTGCCGGGCCATGAACGCCCTCCCTGCCCCCATGGGGTCCCAGAACCTGAGTCCGTTCAATCACCCACAGGCACGCCCAAGCATGAACCAACCCACCACATCCTACGGGTGGTGCTCGGTGCTAGGGACACGGTGTCCAACCAGTCCCTGCCCTCAGAAGCACTCCCAGTGATGTTGGGGTGCCACTTCATAGAGCATGGCAATGGAGAGTGAGGGATTCAATGCCAGAAACAGGAAGGATACAGATGAGGCTGGGCGGGATGTGTGTATCAGACAGACTCAGACGGGGGAAAGGGGCCGATGACTTCAGCTAATTAAGACAGAAGTGCGCTGGTGGGCGGAGCCTCAGGTTTGATGGTTTGACGGTTTGAACTCCAGTTCTGCCTCTTGTGGCATCAGAGAGCTCCCTCGTCTCTGAATGTGTTTTCTCTTAGGGTGGTTTTGAACATTACAAAGAGCACCAGGGACATAGTAAGTGCTCAGTTAATGATAGTTTTCATTACTGTATTAATAAGAGGTCACTCAGCTCAACAAGCCACCCATTATAGAAATTCCTGATGGGGGATCCCTAAGTGGCTCTGTGTGCACTGACCGCAGGACTGATCTCCAGGGACCTCGGGGTCCCCAGTCTTTCCTCAGCCCCCGTCCACATTCTCTTGGAAGTAATGCTCGTAATTTGCCTTGTAGAGTTTCCACAAGGCTGTCCTGGAAGTGGATGAAGCTGGCACCCAGGCTGCAGCTGCCACCAGGGTCTCTGCCACCTTCCTCTCCGCCTCACGCAATCACTACATCCTTCGGTTCAACCGGCCCTTCTTCGTGGTGATCTTCTCAACCAATACCCAGAGCATCCTCTTTCTGGGCAAGGTGGTCAACCCCGTGGAATCATAGCCCACCCAGAGCTGTTGGTGTAGGAGCCATGGCTGGGCGCAGCTCCACATCTGGGCTGGGGGGTGCAGAAGATACCAAGAGTCCAGCCAAAAGCTGTTGGTGATGGGAGGGATGGGGGTGGTTGGTACCAGATGAGCGTGGACTGGACACTTAGCTCCCCAGGGCTGTGCAACCTCGGGCCCATCGTGTGATCTCTTTGAGTGAGTTTCCATCCTGGAGAGTAGGAGACGCCCTCCCAGGGTGGTTGTATGAATTAAACCGATGGCTGGGAGGAGCCTGGTTCGGCACCTCGTCTGTAGCAAATGCTCAGTAAATGCGTACCTTTCTCCTCCCTCGAGGGCTGGTCCCACACTCTCCTGGCATCCCTGGTTGCAGACACAGGGGTGAGGTGCTCCAGATTCCAGGGGGGAGGGGGGAGGTGTCTGTGGAAGAAGGAGGCAGAGTGGGTGCCTTGCTCCAGAGTGCGGCTCAGAAGGCCTGGCAGGGAGAACACCAACCAAGGAGCCGCCGCAGTGACCTGGTCAGGAAGGCTGTCCCCTCCTGTGACTATGGAGGAGCAGCCAGTCTCTCTCCCAGAGCAGGTGACCGTGGTCCCAGGTTGCACCACAGGAGGAAGAGCGCGGTATCAGGGTCTGGAGGCCTGTTTTCTCATCCTGTTCTGCCACCGATGGGCTCTGGGGCCTCAGGCAAATCCCTTCCCCTTTCAGGCCTCAGTTTCCCCATCGGAATCCCTCCCACAGGAGAAGGCAGGCCGAGAGCACCTGGCCAGACCTCAGCAATTTCTGGCAAACAAATTTCTTGGGTCAGAGCCCCGTGGGTCATCCTGATGGCCAGGGTGTCAGAGGTAGGCGGTCTCAGCGTCACAGACCCGGAGTTTTCACTGATGACTAGAGAGAGCTGGGAGCCACCCCCCCTCCTCCAGCACTGGTGGTTGGTCAAGCCACAGTTTCCTGGGAGGCGTGGCCTGGTCTCTGGCCCAGATAATGCCACACCTTTTGGAATAGGCTCGTTGTGGGAATCCAATATCTGTAGCAAGAGACAGACCATTTTTTTTATGGCATAAAGTGGGGAGAAGAAGGGGAGGACTCTGGGGTTCTCTTCTTCCCTGCCTCTGAAACACAGCCCTGAGTCAGACAGGACAGCTTCCAGAAATGTCGACACAGGAAAGTTCCCCAGTGAGGCCATGGCTGAGCAGGACCGTCCCCACACCAGCTCCGGGCCAGGCTGTGTGGACCAAGCCCAGGAAATGCTTCCAGACCCCCGGCCCTCCACAGCTCAAAGGACCGCATGCCCTTCTTCCCTCCCTCCAGGTTTATTGGCTGAAAAGCCAGAGTGCAACTGAGAATCTTGGTCCATTTCCTCCTGCACCCTCTGGGAAGTTGGATTCTGTTTTTTAACAACCAGGCAAGAAATAAAGCCAGGCTGACTCACTCCCAACTTTGCCCTACAGAGGCAGGTGGGCGGGTAGATTCCAGAGTCTCAGAAGAGCCAGAAAGAAGCCACAGGCCTAGGGTTACTGTGGCAATGTCGCTGCCGGAGCGAAGGAGGGGAGAAAACGGGGAACAGCCGCCCTGTGTTCAGCCTCGAGAGCACTGCCGGCCAACCCTGGTTGGGCTTACCCCTCCCCTGTAAAGAAGTACCCAAGGCCCCAGGGTTGCCTACGAGATGGGGTTCAGGCTCCTCTCTTGGAAGTCACAGCCTCCCTGATCTGGTCCCTGCCTGCTTCTCCTGCCTCCTGTACCTAGCGACTTCGGTCACAGAAAGTCCTGCTGCTCTCCCAGGGTGCTTATAGCTTCTGAGCTCCTGCAGGTCGCTGTCACCCAGAATGCTCTTCCCCATCTCTGAGAATCTGCATTCTGCCAGGACCTCCCATTAATGCCTCATCTCTTCCCTAAGGCAAACTGTCATCCTACACCCGAGCATCAGCCATGGCTGGCTGACACTCATCTCTGCCCCCACATCTGGGCCCTGATCAGATAGAACACCTTGAAGACCCGGTTCACCCAGGTCCTGGCCCCAGCCCTGACTGTAGGGTCTGAGGAGGCTGGGACCCAGTGAATATTTGGTGAATGAATGAATGAATGAATGAGTGAGTGGAAAAGGCTGGGTGCTGAGCAAGCTTCCTGAGCTGTTTGCTCTGCTTTGCCCCTGATAGGCCTCTGGAATTGATCAGGTAAATATTTAGTCCTGCTTCTCAGATTTCAAAATGCCCTTTTGGAACATCAGAAAAATAAATACATGAAGAGACTTTGCAAAGGACACCTTGTCCCCTGAGAGCAGGCCCTGGGCCTCCTCCTCTTCCCATTGCTGCTGTCCCACAGGGTCCCTCATGCATGGGGCCCTGGCAATGCCACTTGGGAGGCACATGTCTTCGGGACCGGCATTTGGTATTCAGAGGGGCCATGTGTTTGTGACTTCAGAAGTTCTCAGCCAGTTGGAAGACACAGTCTTCCTGCCATTGGAGTAGGAGGAAGAGGGGGCAGTGTGAGAGCCGTGAGCATCTGTGGTGTGGCCCAGGGAACCCCAGATGCCTGTGGAGGGGGCGGAGCCCACATGGCCCTCATCAGTGGGCGTGCGGAGACACATCATGGGTTCATTCGGTTGTTCGTTCTCTCATTCAACCAATGGTTACTAGTGGGGTTGGCCACTCCCCAGGAAGCTAGAGGGATCCTCCCACTGGAGGGGAAACACTTCGGTTTTGGAGGGAGACAGGGAGGGCTGCAGTCCCTGCGTCTCCACTACCCATGTGCTGGGGGGCAGGGACTTGATGTCCTGGGATCTTACATTCCCTCCATAAGTGGGCACAGGGCCCCGCAGCCACTGACGTGGGTCCTGTTAGGGTGGTTGGTGCCATGGGCTGTGAAGGAATTCACAAAGAGAAGAAAGCGTAGAGAACAAAGAGAGGAGAGGGGCATGGTGTGCAGAGAGACACCAGCCCTGGGGGTGGGGGCTTTGAGCTCTCATTGGATTACAGTTGGACCAAAAAAGGGTGGGGGCCCTGTGGCGTGACCCCTGGGCTGTTGGGGCATCATAACATGACGAGGCTGAAGTTTGTTCCGACGTTATTTTCCTCCTGTGGCTGTAGGGAGCAAGTGGTTCTGTCCTTGCTTCCAGCAATTTCCAGTCCTGGGGACACAAGCTCAGAGGAGTAAAATGGTCATCATGTTCAAGAAGGTTACAGGCCTGCTCGGCAAATGGTGCCACATAGCACACGGGGCTGGCTTTGTCCCTTCAGGTCCCCTGGAGTTACAGACCTGGCTCTGACTGACTGTGGCGGATGAAGGTCAGGAAGCAGCCCGGTCCACCCCTGGCTGCCCCGTAAGGCGAGGCGCCCTTCTCTGAGAACGGGCAGCTGCAGGACAAAGAGCTGCTGTGCTCTGAGCCCCCGCAATGAGCACAGCTCAGTGACACGAGTTCTCAGAGTCACCGAGAGACCACAGAGAACCGGGGATAGAACCTGGGTTTTGGAGCCGGAATGCCCAGGTTCGAATCTGGACCCCTCCAAGTACTGAGTATGTTCGTTTGTGAGGGCCGTTGTGACAAAGGACCACAAACTGAGTGATCTAACAAGAAGAAATGTATCGTCTCATACTCCTGGAGGCCAGAAGTCCAAGGTCAAGGCATCGGCAGGGCTGTCCCTTCTGAGGTGGAGGGAGGACCCCCTCCAGGCTGCTCCCCGAGTTCCTGGTGGTTCGCTGGGATCTTTGGCTTCCCTGGCTTGTAGGTGTGTGCCTTCATCTCACGTGGCGTTCTCCTGAGCACGTGTCTCTGTCCTCGTGTCCCCCTTTTATAAGGACACCAGTCCTATTGGACCAGGGCCCAGCCTACTCTAAATGACCTCATCTTAACTAATTCCATCTGCAGCCACCCATTTCCAAATGGGTGATTTCTGAAGCCCTGGGATTAAGACTTCAATTTCAGGGCCTCAGTCCCCTCACCTGTAAAATGGAGACAGCAGTACCTACGTGTCACCTACTGGGGGTAGTGTTCTTTGTTGCTTTTGATGTCCATGGAAAAATAAACTTACCTGGTTCGTTTAATCCCCATATTCTGACCCCTGGCCCATCCCACCCTCTCACCCTGATTGTTATGGACTGAATTATATCCCCCCAAATTTGCATCTTGAAGCCTGAGCCCCACAATGTGACTGTTTGGTGACAGGGACTTTAGGGAATTAAATAAAGTTAAATGAGATTGTAAGGGTGGGGCCCTAATCCTGAAGAATGGGTGTCCTTATGAGGAGAACAGACACCAGAGCTTGTGTCCTCTTCATCTCTGTCTGTCTCTGTCCACGGCCCCACCCCCACCCCGGGTGTGCACAGTGAGGCCACGTGAGAACACAGCACGGAGTCCCCCCTGCAGCCCGGAAGGACAGGTCTCACCAGAAACCAGCCCTGACTTCACCTCCGTCTTGGACTTCTGGTTCGGCCTGAAGGACAGAGAGAGAGAGAGGACGTGCAGCCTGTGAAGTCCAGCTGCTCGATTTCCGTCAGGTGGGCTGCAGCGAGAGGAAACGGCTCCATGGTTGTCTCCACTCACCTGGGAATCAAACTTGTAAGCTTTCCAGCCCTGGGTCGATTCCTGGGTCTGCGTCAAATGTCCAGGCAACCCCCCGAGTGCCCCCTGAAGGGCTAAGGAAGGAAGTTCCCAGTCCTGACCACTGGACACCCAGGGGCCAGGCCACAGGTCATCTCAGAGCGGTCCGGAGGCTGATTATTCGGGACAGATTCTCCTCCAGGACCGACTTTTTGCTGTAATAACTCTCAGCTTTTCTTTCTTCAGAACACTCTGGGCATTGTATAGTGTGCTTGCGGTTTGAAAGCCCCTGAACACACCTTTACCGTGGATTTCTAGCCCAAGCCGCCAGACGCTTGTTGAGTTTGTCCCACTGGCACCCAGTCTGTGACGGTGGCCGTCCTAGCCACAGAGGGCACCGTGCGCCGAGGAGCCCTCTAGCGCGCCCCTGCCGGACTTCCCCACCCTCGGCCCCCGTTCCTTCGGGAGCCTTCCTAAGTGCCTCGGGGAGTCCGGGGCTGCCGCAGGCAGTCCCCAAGTTCTCAAGGTGTTCCTTGAAGTGCAAGCACAGGACATGGCTGTGCGGAGCGCACACAGGCTGAGAGAGGCCCTTCGGTATCTTGGTCAGTCCCGTCTTTCCGAGCAGTTTTGTCTGAAGCACATTCCGGGGTATTGATCTAGTTTCCAGGGGCTGCAGTAATAAAGTGTTTCTAGCCGAAGCGGCTCGCAATGGCCCAAGTTTATTCTCTTGCTCCACTGGACCAGCGTCAGGAAATTGGCAGCACTTCCTTCTGGAGTTCCTGGGCCCACGGCCCTACCCACATCACGTCGTGTTTTCTCTCGTTTCCACGGCCACGTTGCCTTCCGACGCTGATCTCCCACCTCTCTCTCACGTGGACCCTTGTGGTTACATTTAGGGCCCGCCTAGGTAATTCACGATAATCCGTCAATTTCAAGACCCTTAGTTTAATTACACCTGCGGAGTCCCATCAGCACTCGCAGGTCTGGGGTATTGGGCGAGGCTGGCTCCCATCGCTCAGCTCAGTGTGAGCACAAAGCAGGGCCTGGTGGCAACTGTGTTTGTCTCTAGATTAAGGTGCGGCTCCGGGCCCACTTTGTTAGATTGTTGTAAGGATGAAAAGAGAAAATGGGCCATAAATGGGGAAGGAAGGGGAATATCTCCGAGGCTGCAGAGGGACCCAGGCTGCTGAGCATCAAGATCACTTCCTCTGGGTGGTGCCCGGCCCCCTGTCTCCTCTGCCAAGTCCACGCCCCACCTGTACCGACACGACCTCCCGGATCTTGGCCACACATAGCGCACCCCAGTATTAGGAAGCCACAGGTGGGGGCACCTTGAAATAAAGCAAGGGCTGAACCAGAACCAGCTTCTTGCGAATACTCTTGGAAGTGTGGGGCTGCGTTCAGGAGCTCCGGTTTCGGGGTGAGTGAGGACGGTCCAGCTGAGGCCGCAGAGATCGTAAAGACGGCCCTTTTCTAAGCAAGCAGCGCTGGCCTTACGGCTGGCAGCCTGGACACTGAGCCCCACTCTGTCCCTACTTTCATGCGCAACTCTGAAAAGTCCCTTCGTGTGTCTGAGCCTCTGTTCAGTTGCTGGGGCAATAAGGGGGTGGGGTTGGTACAAGGGTCCCTTCATCTCAGTTATCGTGAAACTCTGAACTCCTCTCATTTCCACCCGAATCTGGCCAGGGGGTCCAAGACTGTAGTAAGCAAATAGTCTCGTACCCCGTTCCCCCGTTCTCGTACCACTGTCGTTCACCAACAGTGAAGGGAACGAAAGTTTTGCCATCCGAAAGCTGCTTTTTGGGGTATTGATTTTAAGCTGCTTATTATATGTCATCAACAAATCAACAAACAACGGTGTTGGTGAGGTTGTGGAGAAAAGGAACCCCTAGTGCACTGTTGGTGGGAATGCAGACTGGGGCAGCCACTGGAAAACAGTACGGAATTTCCTCAGAAAACTTAAAAATGGAACTGCCTTACGATCTAGCAATTTCACTTCTGGGTATATATTCAAAGAAGCCTAAAACACTAATTCAAAAGAATATATGCAACCCCATGTTCATTGCAGCATTATTTATAATAGCCAAGGTGTGGAACTAACCCAAGCGACCAGCAATAGACAAGTGGATAAAAAGGCTGTGGTACACACATCCAATGGAATATTACTTGGCCATAAAAAAGAGCGGAAGTTTACCATCTGCAACAGCATGGATGGACCTAGAAGGCAGTATGCTAAGTGAAATAGGTCAATGAGGAAAAGACAAAGACCATACGATTTCCCTTATAGGTGGAATCTAAAGAACAATATAAACAAACAAACAAAACAGACACTGAGTCCTAGAAGCAGAGAACAGGTTGATGGTTTCCAGAGCGGGGTGAGGGGGCTGGGTGAAAAAGGTGAAGGGCGTGGGAAGTACAGGGATTGAGGAGTTACAGATCAGTCGCGGGGGTGTAAGGCACAGCTCAGGAAACAGTCCGTGACGTTGTGATGACTGCGCTCGGTGCCAGTGGGTATTGCAGATACTGGGGGGACACTCTGGGAAGTGTGTGATTGTCTAAGCGCTGTGCTGCCCACCTGAGACCAATATGAAACGATTAAAAAAGAAAGGAAGAAAGAAACCAGACTCAGTGAGAATCTTTGACACTTTTCCCCTTTCCTGCCTAAGAGATTCAGATAGAGAAAACCTGCTTCTGGCAGGAGACCTTAGGACGTCACCTTCTCATAATTTGAACTGAGTGTGGTAAGCGGGGGCTTCAGACAGGGCCTGTGAGCTAGACACCCCCATGTCCCATGGTTTCTGCACCATCCCATCATCCATTCTCACTTCTGAAATCTAACGCCCCTGCCTTTGTCCATAGTGCCACATGTACCCAATGTGCCTGGGGTCTTTGGATCTTCACGCTTACATGAGTTCCCCATGCACACGCAGGAAAGCTTCATTTTCTCCTGTTCACCGGGGAAGGTCTCCCTTCCCCCATGTCAGGCAGGCTGGCAGCCGGCTGCCCATCCAGCCCCTTCTCCCAGGAGTTCCTGGGCCTTTGTGGGCAAATGGGGGTGGATGTGGGGTGTTGCCGAAAAGGCTGAAGCCACCCCCCTTATATGCCACCTTCAGCTAACGACAAAAGAAGATGTTGGGGGGAGGGGAGTCCCTTGGGGTGGTGACTGGGGAAAGCACAGTGGATGAGGGTGACATTGTTCTGCAGCTCGGAGACCACGCCTTCTCCGTTGACGGTGAAGGTGGGCAGATGCCCTCACAGCGGGGGGGTTCCCTCCCAGAGGTAGGTGGCCTTTTGTTACTGGAGGTAATTAGTTATTGATGGGAAAGAGAGCAAAGGGAATGAGACATTGAGCTTAATGAACTGGGGAGCAGGAGCCTGTTTGCCTCACCAGGAGGCTGCAGCCTCACACCCCAGGGAGTCATAGCATCACTCTGTGGGGGGGGGGTCAACTCTCTGCCCTCCCTGCCACCCGAACTTGACTGCCAGGGGAGAGAGAGGGGGAGGGGCAAACACATGCGCAAGAGAAGTCAAATGGCACAGGGGCAGGAGCTTGACCGCAGAGGCCTGCCAGTCTAACTAGGGGTGGAAAAGTGCACGGAAGCTTGGAAAGTTGATTGGTTGTTTTAAAAAGGCCCTGGTCTGTCCCAGACCCAACCTAATATAAAGAAGCACTCTCTCCCCCACCCCCCTCTGCCCCAGTAAACGGTACTTGTCCTGTTTGTTCTTGCACTGTCTCTCGGCCAGGAACAAATACACCCATGTGTGCCGACCGGCTGTGCGCCTGCGAAAGGCGGTGTGGGCTCCCCAGGGCTCCGCCGTAACAGGAAGCAGAGACTCTGGACACTGGTTTTGCTGTGGCCTCGCTGAGGACAAGGCTGGACTTTTCCATGGAGACGGGACGCTGGAAACCCCGGGGCAGATTTCCACCTGAATAAACCTCGCCACACCACAGTCTCCCGTGTGTGGCTCTGTGAAATGCTTTTCTTGAAACCTTGTGGAAGAGTCCCACCGGCAACACACGAACCGGGTTTCAGAGCTCCCCTGCGGGCTGTTTCTTAAAATTAGCCAAACTGAAACAGTGTCCCCAAAGAGGCACATTTCAGGGTGGCAAGCTCTGCTCCACTTCAGGGACGTGCAGGGCTGTGGGGGGTGACCCTGGTCAGAACTTGGGTGGCTTTGCCAGAAACCTGACTGCCGGCTGGAGGCCCAAGGGGCAGGACAGGGCAGGGCCGGTGGGCGGGGCCGGTGGGCGGGACCAGGGCGGGGCGGAGTCACGGCCCAGGCTGCTGCGGTCAGTGACAAGTGCTGGCTCCACTCCAGCCAGCTCTCCAGCGGTCCCGAGCCCACAGCCTGTTGCCTCCACTGCGTGCACCCTTGGCCACGGGACAGAGTAAGTACAGTTACTGCACACTGGGGGCCCGAGGGACGTGTGAGGAGGGTCAAGAAATGGACTCTGGAGGGAGGGCATTCGGAGGGCTTAAACACGTTGGAGGGGTCCTAGAGAGAGCAGGAAAGGTTCCCCATGGTGCTGGGGAAGGACTTGGGCCTCTCAGGCAGCAGAGTTGACCTTGGCACCACAGGAAATCCGGCCGAGCTTCAGTTTCTTTTCAGGTACGATACAACTTACTATACCATCTGGATGGGTGACGTGACGATTAATTACGAGGATGGCTGTCCCCAGGCATGATTTTTATCCCAGGGCACATCTGGCCACACCCAGAGATGTTTAGTTGTCACAGCTGGGGGTGGGGGGCAGTGGCTGCGATGGGCATCCAGTGAGTGGGGACCAAGGAAGCTGCTCCGCATCCCACAACACACAGGACAGCACCCCCACCCCCACCACCACGATGAAGAATGATTCAGCTCCAAAAAATGCCACCAGGGCAGAGGTTGGAACACCCTGAAATGAGGCAGTGGGGACAAGTATTGGGTGCACGGGAGGTGCTCAGTAAATCCGAGCTTGTCTGTGCCTGGAATCTCTAACCTTTAGAAAGCAGGAAAAATAATCAAATGTCATCTCGTTCCCTGAGATAAGGCCGCTCTGCCTGGAGGCTGCCACCCCACTCGTGCTGCTCTCCGGAGGCCTCGCGGCCGCTGGATCAGTAAACAAAACAGGCACACGGGAAGAGGAACTTTCTGTTTTTCTACGGATGGGGCTGTTGGCAAGAAATGTTGCAGTAGAAGGGGAACTGCTCCCCTGGGCAGGAGGGAACTCTGGGGGGTGACAGGCGGCAGTGGTGATGGTTTTGTGGGTGTACACTTCTCTCCGACCTCAGCAAGCTGTACACGTTAAAGATGTAAGTGAGCCTTTTGGTTGGTCGGTCCTACTTTAACGGGTTGGTTTTTAAAAAGAAAAAAGAAAGGAAGTGGGAGCGGAGCAGCGGTGGGGGAGTTGTTCAAGGTCACCTGGCACCTGAGCCCCAAGGCCGCTGCAGCTCAGCTCCAGACGCCCAGCCTGACTGCTTTTCACCACGTGCGGCGTCTGGGGTGTGGCCTGACACCTCTGAAAGACGGACAACCAGACGGGTCCATTCATTCACTCACTCATTCATTCATGGCACAGAGGTGCCTCCGCCTGCTGTGAGCGCGTCTGCTAGTGGTGGGGAGCGGTCAGAACGAAAGAGAACCACCACAGATGCACGTGCAACCGCACTTACATTATCCCCCGAGAGGTGGGAGGAGCAGTGAGTAGGCCTGAGGTCGCTGGAGAAGCTGGCCCTGGTGAGAAAGGCGGAGAGAGGTCTCCTTCAGAGCGCGGAATGCGCAAGGGCCCAGGGCTGGGATGGGCTCGCTGTGACCAAGGAAGCAAATGGAGGAGTGTGTCCAGAGGACACATGTGTCCGAGGGCAGAGCAGGTCAGGCTGAGGCTGGGGAGAGCTGGGCAGAGCCTGACTGTGTGGGGCCACCGCACAGATTGGAGTTAAATTTCACTCCAAATGAGTGGGCAGCAACGATGCTCTTAGGCAGGGGAGTGCGGAGACCGTGGTTGTGATGGAAGGAGATTCAGGTGCCATGTAGAATGGCTGGTGGGGACAGGAGAGGTGCAGTGGGCCAGGTAAAAGATGGATGTCCTCCATTAAGACGGTGGCAGGGACAATGGGGAGAAGCAGGCAGATTTAAGACACCTTTTGGAGCTGGAAACGGACGAGGCTTGCTGATGGTCTGCAGATGGGAGGGAGGTTTTCAAAGTCCTCTAGATCACTGCTCTCAGGAAGTCTGCGCCCTGGGCCTTAAGACCCAAGGGAAGCTGGGATTCTGTCCTTCCCTGTCTGCCTGGAACCTGGGGTCCATTACCTTCTGTAATTAGCAGATCACAGGTGGCCTCTTCTCAGTCCCACATCGATCGCCAGCAGCTGAGGCCTGGTCGGGACCTGGGCGGGACCTTTTTGCCTACCACTTGGAATAAAAGCCAGCCGATTTGGGGGCCACGGATGTTGGGGGATCAGTGGGTGAACTGCCCAGGGTCTGCCCACCTCCAGCTGCCTCAGGCCACTGTGGCCTGGCATGCCACAGGCCTGGGATGTCACAGGCGCTTGGCTACTCTGCTGCCTTCCCTCTGACGTGCAGAGGCGTTTCTGAGGAAACACCGGGAGAAAGCCAGCCAGGCCTGGCTCTGCCAGTGTTAGAGGCGCCGGCCTCCCGAGTGCCGGGCTCACGGGGCCTGGAGCAGGCCCACCCCCAGCTTGAAGTTGGCACAAAGCTGTCAGGGCTGCAGTTCCCACCAGAGGCCCAGAAGTGTGGCGGCAAAGCCTGGGCTCTGGACCTAGGGAACTGAGATGAGTCCCCTGAGAACTCCCCGTTCGGGGAAAGGCCCTCTCTGTTTCCCCTTCAATTTGATCATGCTACCTGCTCAGGTTGCTGTGGGTGAGCTCGTACAGGTGAGCAGTTGGGGAGAGACCTGGGGGGACGTCCCAGGAGCTATGGGGGCAGGGACTTGTGTCGGGTGTCGTTCCTCGGGGCCATGAAGGGACAAGTCAGAGGAATCTGAGTTACAGCCTGGTGCCCTCACTCCCTGGCTGGGACAAGCAAGTCCATTTTGCTGGGCCTCAGTTTGCTCACCTGTAAAATGAGGTTAACAATGCTTACTTTTGAGGAAGATTAAGTGCAGTCATATTTACAGAGTGTCTTAATAAGTTCTGGATAGATACTGGCTTTGATAAAAGAGAGTAGACCCAAACAGGGCGAGAAGTCTGGGTCCTAAACCTGCAGCCAGGGGAGCCTGAGGGAGGCGGGGCCTATCCAAGGAGACCCTGCTGTTCAGGGAGAGCCAGGGGGCATTTGGGGGGGTGGGGCCAGTGGTGGGAAGCAGGGTTACTGGCGGCCACAGTGACAGGCCTCCAGCTGCTTAGGAACAAACCGAGGCCAGAGAGGGGGCAGGCCTGGCCCAAGGTCACCGGCTGGGTGGGTGGAGGATGAGAAGCGAGAACATTCACTCCTGCTCCGTCCAAGCAGGAACCTCCCTCTGTGTCTGTAGCTTTTCTCTGAAAGCCTTCCTTTGGGGTGCTGACCAGATCAGTGGTAATCGGCAGGGGTGGGGGTGTTGAGCTCGACTGTTTGTCTCTTCAGCAGCAACCTGCTACATCCATCTGCTACATCCATCGTCCCACACTTGGCAGGAGGGGAGGCCACTCCTGGGAAGGGACAGGGAGTGCCAGCATGGGAAGGTCAGACCGGGTTTCTGAACTATCTGCAGATTAGGGGCTGTCCTTGCCCAGAATGCCTGGAATACAAAATTGGGACGCTGTGACGCAGCAATGGAGGACGGGGGTCCGGGGAGGAGGAACTGGGGGTCCGGGGAGGAGGATTAGGGGTCTGGGGAAGCCAAATGGTGAGGCATTTTAGAGTGAGGGCTTTGAAAGTCGGAACTGGGTCCGAGCCCAAGCTTTGCCACTGTTAGCAAGGGACTCAACCCCTCTGAGCCTCGGATTGCCCACCCGCCGAGTGGCGCTGGGGGTAGACCCTCTCTCTGTGGGTGGGTGTGAGGCTGAAGGAGTTTGACATACGTGAGGACCACGTGTCTTCTGACAGTGGGTGCAGGCCTTGTGCCTGGCCCCCCACGCTGTGGCCGTTGCATTCTGGGTAGGCTGAGGTTCTGCAGACAGAACATTCTAAGTAGGCCTCCTTTGTGAGCTCAGACACAATTTGGAGGCCAGGGCCTGTCCGTGTGACCTGTTGAGTCACCCAGTTTGGCTCAAAGACAGGACTGCAGCCCAGTTCGGCCTGACTCCCAAGCTCATTGGATTTCTATGCCCCCACCACCACCACTTTCCTCTCCCCACCCCTCAGCCTCACCTGCAGGGGGCCATTCTGCAAGCGAAATCCCCTGCAGCTGTTGGGGGGCCTTTGGAGTTTGGTTTTGCATGGGTCACATGACTCTGGCAACGCCCACCCTGGGGCTGGGGGCCTGAAGGCGTGGTGTCCATGGGCGGTCAGGGGCAGGCTCCGGGTTGAGGGGAATTCACCTGCATCAGGAGTCAGTCAGACCCACGGCGACTCGGGAATCATCTGCTCGACCGCTGCTGGGCTCATGTGAGAGCGTGCGTGTGAAAGCGTGTCCCCTGCGGCTTTGCTGAGGCAACAGGGTCTCAGGCGGGGCTCCGGCCAGATGCCGCCTCACTGACAGCCCTCATTGCTGGAGCACCGGGTCTGTGCTGGGCCCTCACTTCTGTGCACTCACTCAAGAAGTAGGGTGCACACTGATGACTCTCAGGAGCCTGGCACCCAGGCAGTCCCATAGTAGGTGCTCATGAAATGGCCACGGCACAAACGAATCCAGGTGTGCCACGAGCCCCATGGGGGGAGGCTGGACTGAGGAGAACCAGGAGGCCTTGTACACCCTGCACCCGGGATGAAGGGAGGGTTAGAGGTCATGTGTGGAAGCAGCCTGCTGGCTCCCCAGGGGCCTCAGAGATGAGGGCCAGGCAGAACACGGGAGAATCTCTGCCCCCATGTCCCCTTACCCTGTGGTGTGTCCTTGATGTGGAGGACAGGGGGAGAGTCGTGCCCTGGTGGCCAGGCCCCGCCTCGGGGCCACGCCCCTCTGCCTTCTCCCTCTCCCTGCTAAGTCCTCTCTGGGGCTGCACTCGGGCAGTGGCGGTTCTCTGGGAGGTCAGCCTTGCCCACTTCCACCCCATCTTTTCTCCAAGAAGCCCCGCTGGCCACACAGCCTCCTGAGCACTTCTTCCCACTCTCCTTCCAGAACCAGAGGCAGCGCCATGCAGCTGTGCCTCCTCTTCTGCCTGGTGCTGCTCAGCCTGCAGGTGGCCAGCCTCCGCCACCACCACCACACCTGGAGGATGAAGAAGAGAGTCAGGGAGCTGCCCGTCACCAGCACGGCGGCCCCTGGTAACCAGAACTTCACCTTCGACCTCTACAGGGCCTTGGCGGCAGCCGGCCCCAACCAGAACATCTTCTTCTCTCCTCTGAGCATCTCCACATCCCTGGCCCTGATCTCCCTGGGGGCTCGGTCTAACACAAAGACACAGATCTTGGAGGGTCTGGGCCTCACTGTCCAGGGGGGCCCGGAGGAGGAGGCGCTCCACAGAGGCTTCCACCAGCTGCTGCAGGTGCTCCGCCAGCCCAGAGAGGACCTCCAGCTGGGCCTCGGCACCGCCCTGTTCATCCTGCCTACGGTGCACATCCAGCACACCTTCCTGAGCGCTGCGAGGACACTGTACCTGGCAGACACCTTTCCCACCAACTTCAGGGACCCCGAAGCAGCTCAGAAGCAGATCAACGATTATGTGGCCAAGCAAACGAAAGGCAAGATTGTGGACTTGGTTAAGGGCCTTGACAGCTCTGAGATCATGGTCATGGTGAATTACATCTTCTTTAAAGGTGAGACCCTTGGGCTCAAACCTGAACTCCCTCTTTCTTTTCAGCTGCTTGTGTTAAAAGAAGACCTGATTCCCGCACACATGAAGGCACGGGAGTAGATTTAGTCTTGTCGGGTGTGTGTTGATAGAGTGAAGCCAACAGCAGCCGTGGGTAAGAGGGCGCCTATTCACTGTGTAAGCGGGCGTTCGTAGCCCCAGTGCGGTGTTCTCTGCTGGGGAAGCCTCCGCTTCCTGTCTCCCCGGGCCCCTGGGGCACCTGAAGTCACCGCTTCCACACGGGCTCTCCGGCGCGAGTTGCTCATGGCCGCTGGGGCACACGGCGACTGACACTGTGGCCACTCAGGGCAGGACTTCGGGCCTTAGCAGGGACTTCGCAGGCATTTCCCAGGCCGCCCCCTTACCCCAGGCCCTCTGCATCCGGGGCTGTTTCCTTGGCCAAGAAATCCTGGGTCAGGAGCCTGTTCCTCTGAAAAGTGTTCTCTCCTCCTTGAGAGCTAATCCCTGGCTTTAGCTTCCTGCCATTTCTTATAAATATCTCCCCTCATCTCAGCTGTCACTTCCGCTTCCAAAGCAGCGACTCAGCCGGTGTGCTGCAAGAATTCTTAAAATGCGCAGTACCTGACTATTCAGTCAGGGGCACTGACCTCTTTTCTTTTGGGTTGTCAAATTTCTTGAAAAATGACAATAACCAATACAACAATAGCTACCCAGTGTGAATGAATCAAAATGGTACCTTTTTACTTGTCACATCTACAGAAAACAATTCCTTGGTGTGCCGTAGAGTGTTAGTGATTAGTTTATGTGTGCCGAGAGATGGAAACGGTTGAAAATCGCTGTGCTGATGGCTGAGCCCCTCGGCGCTCCGTGCGGGGCCTGGCTGAGGGTGGGAGGGAGTAGAGGAAGAAGGGAGAGGGGGAGAGGGAGGGGAAGGGGAGGGAGGGGTGAGGAGAAGCAGGGAGGGGGGAATAGTTCAATGTTAAGCACCCACCCCTCTTCCTATGCTCACAGATAGTGAGTATTGGGCTTGGATTCTAAGATTCCCTGTCCCCAGCCCGGGCTGTTCCCTTACACTATGCTGCAGAGGACAGGTGTGAAATAAGCTGAGCCAGGCACTGGGGTGGGATCTATATTTGATGACTAGGAAGAAGGTGGAAACAATTACTGGTATCACTCTGATCAAAAAATCCCATAGGAAGAGGCAGAGCAGGACGCATAACTGAAGATGTCCCAGTAGGAAAAATCACGTATTTCCATGAACCTGACTAACCTTTCTTCCAAACGGAGATCAAAGTCTAGTATTGGGAAAAGAGTGAAAAACAGGCTAACTCACCTAGATACAATGTAGCTTTACCAGCCGTCCACGTTTTTTACCCTCCCCACGTGGATATTGGGCCTTCGGTTATATCAGAGGATCAAATGAACATGCGGGGTTCAGGGTCTCTGAAGACGTGAAAACCAAGCTCCCTGTCTTGCAAATGTTGCAGAAGCCCCACAAAACATTCAAGTGTGTGCCCCTCAAATTATAAAGGGGTCCAAGCGGTTCAACAGTCGCCGCTACCGGCGAGAGTTGCTCTAAAGGGAATGATCTCTGTTGAGCAGGGTTGTGGCCTCCGCATTTTTCATCGGCAGCTGACAATCTCTCATTTCTCGTCCATGTTTGCTTTTATCTTTAGCTAAGTGGGAGACAAGCTTCGACCGCAAAAGCACCCAAAAGCAGGACTTCCACGTGACCTCAGAGACGGTGGTGCAGGTGCCCATGATGAGTCGCGAGGATGAGTATTACTACCTCCTGGACCGCAACCTCTACTGCAGGGTCGTGGGCATCCCCTACCAAGGAAACGCCACCGCGCTCTTCATTCTCCCCAACGAGCGCAGGATGGAGCAGGTGGAGGCGGGGCTGAACCAGGAGACACTGAGGAAGTGGCTCAAGAAGCTCACAAAGAGGTATCCTCAGGCCACGCTGGAACCAGTCTAATGCTATACACCTTCAGTGAGACACATGTCCCCTAGGGCCACACAGCCATGGTGGGAAGGGCTCACCTAGCCCAGGAGCTGCCTCCCAGCTCAGAGGCATCAGCTAAAGTCCCAGAGCCCCTGGGCCTGGCCCAGCTGCAGGGAGTGGGGCTGGAAGCCCGCTTTCCTGGTGGTACCCTCAGAGTGGGCTGTGGCCTCTGGGTGGCCCAGGTCCAAGTCCAGAGTGAGAGGGTCTCTGCTCTAGGCAGGGGCCGGAGGGTCATTAGGAAGCTGAGGGGAGATGACAGGAATATGGGTGATGGTCCGATGCTCTAGAAGAGTCTAAGAAAGGTCTTCTGTTTTTAGAAAGCTCCAGCTTTACCTTCCCAAGTTCTCCATGGAGGGCTCCTATCAGCTGGAGAAAGTCCTCCCCAAGCTAGGGATCAGGGACATCTTCTCCTCGCAAGCTGACCTGACTGGATTAACCAACCACTCTAACATCCAGGTGTCTGAGGTGAGCCCACGAGCTCCTAAGCACTTGCTTTCAGAGACAGCCATCTCATCCCACCCATCCCATCCCGTCCCGTCCCGTCCCATCCCGTCCCATCCTGTCCCATCCTGTCCCGTCCCGTCCCATCCCATCCCATCCCATCCCATCCCATCCCATCCCATCCCATCCCATCCCATCCTACCCAATTCTGTCCTATCCTATTCTGTTCCACCCTATTCTATTCTAATTTGTTCTATTCTATTCCATTCCATTCCATTCCACATCCCATATTCTTTCTTTCTCCTCTTAGTCTTCAAAATGCAAAGGCTTCCCTTTGTGTCTTATATCGTTTGTGCAATGAGAAGTCATATCTAGCAGTGCCTCAGGGGAAGGAGCCCTGTATTAAGCAATCAAAACTAAAAATCAGGTAGTAACTCCTTCCCTCGCCAGCCGTGTGACCTCCAACAACGCTTTGACCTCTCTGAGCCTCCTTTCGCTCTATAAAATGGGAGCATTGCGCCGTCACTGTGAGAGCCGTGTGAATTCGATGGCACACGCATGTGCTCCTGTGCCTGGTGCGCAGACGCGGCGCGGTCCTGTCGTTTCCCACCTGCTTCGAGGCTCAGCTGCGCAGAGACCTTGACAGCGATGCCACGGGCGGAAGGCTTGCCACTTCCCGTGACGGCATTCCCCGGCCCCTGGCGATTTGGCGGTGTCTGGTGTCTCCCCTGCAGATGGTGCACAAAGCCGTAGTGGAGGTGGACGAGTCAGGAACCAAAGCGGCTGCAGCCACGGCGATGGTGCTTGCATTCCGGTCAGCCCTCATGGGCGCTCAGGTGGTGTTGTTCGACAGGCCCTTCCTGATGATGATTGTGGACAACACTGAGAACGTCCTCTTCCTGGGCAGAGTGACCCGCCCTTGAGGTGGGGGCTTCTCCTGACAGGTCGCAGGCCTCCGCAGCGGAAGAAGTGGGTGCACTCTGGCCTTTGATCTGCTGAGAGCGAATGATTTACACAGGTGCCGTTGACCAGTGAGACTTTCACAAAGAATAACAGTAACCTTGATACGCTGATGATTGCTTCTTTTCACCCAATCATAAGGCACAGGTGCCGTGAAGCACCCTGGAGAGCATGCGGTCTTGTCCTCACCCTTCGCCAGTGGAGACGAGCTCTGAGGCCCAGAGAGTTTGCTTGGCTTGCCCATGGTCACACAGCACGTTAGTGGTGGAAAGGAGCCCGCAACCTGGGTCCCTGGTTCCCAGCCCAGTGCCACACAAAACTCTATGGGAAGGCTGTCCCAGTAGATATTTCCACCAGGACGTGGATGTCCCAGCCTCGTCCCCCACTTACCAGCAACACCAGCTATCCATGTGTTATGGTTTCGAAAGAACACCGGAATGGGAGTCTGGGATGGGGCTTCTGTCCGAGACAAGCAGCTGTGTGACACTGGGGTAATTCCGTCTCTCTCTGGACTCTGGTTTCTCCACGTATGCACTGAAGGATCAGGTCAAGGCTGGAAGTATCCCTGAAACCATACAGGAAGGCTGGGTGTTACTGCCAATCACAGTTGACGTCAATATATTTGAGTGCCACTTAGCCTTTTAGAGAAGCAAGAGCACAGCAAGGTGGAAATGGCCCATCACAGGACTGTACCATCCTGTGGATGAAGTTACAGTCTCATGGGCTCGGGTGGTGGTGGGGGACTGGAGGCCTGTTGCAAATAGTAAGTAGCGCATCATTTGAAGATATTGCCTAACTTTAGCGTCAGCCACAACAATAAAGTGTTTTGCAAGCACTGGGCATCGTTGTCCTTAGGGAAGTGGCTCTGGGAATGGTGACGTTGGTAGCTGACTATGTTCCAGGCTAGGTGCTAGGCACTTCACCTGGATGGTGGTATTGCCCTTCCCAAGATCCTCTAGGAAGCAGGAGCTATTTTCCCCATTTTGCGGATGGGGAAGGTGAAGCCTGCAGAGGGCAGTTGGCTTACCCAGTCACGCAGCTCCTAAGGGGCAGAGAGGCAGGGTTTGACTCTGGACCCACAGAGTTAGCCTCGTGCTGTGTGCTGCAGAGGAGACCGGATCAGGAAGCCAAGGCCTGAGTCAGGGGCACCTTGGCTGAGAGCTCCCCTGCGGTCAGAGAGCCTCACTCCCTTTTACAACCCCCCCCCACGTCTTTCTCTCCAAGGGGATCAGAAACTTTAAAGATGCCTCAGTGAGTGGATAAGCGAACGAGCCCTTCACTCAGTCTCAAATGGTCCCCTGACCAGCTGCCCCCACTCTGACCTCCTGAAGGTCTGCCCACCCCGCCACCCTGCATGGGTCTTTGGCTTGCTCTCCACAAGGCTGCTTGTGCCACTCTGGTCCCGGAGTCTGGACTGTACCACAGAAGGGTGCCCCTTAGAACTAACAAGGTTGGAACCCCAAGATTTGACCACTCCCCGAAGTACTGATCACCTACCATGTGCCAGCCCAAGGGGACGCTTGGTGTCTGTGATCTATCTCATTCATTCCTGAACCACCCTGTGGGGCTTATCACTTTCATTCCCTTTATAGAAACAAACCTAAGTGCTTGCCCAGAGCCCCACAGGGTGATAACCACAGGTCCTGGCTCCAGGACCCCGATGGCATGTGTTGACTGGTGGCAGAGCAGATGGCTGCATCCTGACCCAGACAGTTCGTCTGCATCAGTGCTTCAAGCTTGGGATAGCTTTCGGGGGTTGGGCCTCCTAATGGGGTCAGGCCCGCTCCTGTGCGCCTTCCCCTGGAGAAACGCCTCACCTGTTTGCATAGCCAGTCCAAGGTCAGGGGGAGGCTCTGCCTGTGTCACACATTTAAGGCCAAGGTCCAACGCTGCCTAAAGTTTCCTGGGCAAACGGTCAGCAAGCAGCTAATGTGTGCAAGATTGGGAGGGGCGCTGGGTGCCGACTTGTGAGCCTCGGCGCGTGTCAGGCACTACAGCACCCGGCTGGGTGTCCCATGTCACTCCATGGTCACATGATGCTGGGGAGAACAAAATAGTATAGCCTCTCAGAGAGAGAGAGGGAGAGAGAGAGAGAGAGAGAGAGAGAGAAGGAATGAACTGCTGGGGGTCAGCAAAGCCTTCGTGGAAGAGGAGGCCCTGAGCAGGTCTTGAAGAACAAGTAGGACTTTGACAGACAGCCGTTTGGGAACAGGGATGGGCTTTAAGGCCCAGGGAACAAAGACTCGAGAGGAGTATGATGTTGAGTGACCTGCAGGGTGTATGACAAACCAGAGACCTCAGTCTGGACCAGGGTGTGGGAAGAGGGGATGGTGCTGGCAGTTCAGTGACAGGGACCCTGAACACAAGGGTGATGGTTTGTCTGTTCTCTCTCACTCTGATTTCAGGGTATTTTGGCCACCGTGCCACACCCTGAGCATCCCCTGGACCCCTTCTCGTCCCTCACTGTCCCATCTGTACATCAGTAGGTATCCCCACTCAGCCCTCTAGGGGGCGCTCACATCCATCCACTCCTGCTCCAGCACCCACTGGCCACTCCTCTGCTTGACCTCATCATCCCACCTGGTAAAAAGGTAACAGGGTCTGCAGGGTGCCTGCACACATAAGCATGGCTGTCCCTTCAGGACCCTCTTTCTTAGACACTAGTATTAGTTTACTAAAGGAGTCATAACAAAATGCCCCAGGTTGGGTGGCTTAACAACAGAAAGGTTTTCCCTTGCAGTCCTGGAGGCTGGAAGTCCACGATCAAGGTGTTGGCAGGATTGGTTCCTTCTGAGGTCCCCTTGGCTTGCAGGTGGCCGTCTTCTCTCTGTGTCTTTGCATGGCCTTCCATCTGAGTCTCTGCACCGGACTCTTCCCAGCCCCCAATCCCCACCAGTCCCATTGGATTAGGGCTCAGCTGCGAGCTCATTCCCCACACAGTCACCTCTCTCAAGGGTGTCTCCAAATACAGCCACATTCTGAGGGGCTTGTGCCTGTGAATTTGGGGAGATACAATGTAACCCATAGTAGTCACCCCATCTTTGAGTTCCTGCACCTATTGTCAAGTTCATTCCTGTTCTTAGGGAAATACTTTTATTTCCCTCTCTGACCGCATACACTTCTAGGACCTCCGTTTGCAAGCCACTGCCACCAGCACACGGAGGCGCCTTCCCCCACCTGACCCTGTGGGACCCATACCAGGAAGAATGACCTTGGGCTTCAGAGCAAACACTCCATGCCCCACTGAACAGCCATGCCCAGCCTATAGCTGCTCATTCATTCAAGGGTCAGTGTCGGTGGGCTGCCTACGGGGCTCAGCATGGAGCCAGTACGGGGTGTACTGGTGAGCCCAGCAGGCACGGGCAATAACCAGGTGAGCCAACAAATAAACACAGAATGACAAAGTGAGGTGAGGCACAGCCTCAGCACTCTGGCCAGAGGTCCCCCAGACCCATCGGACCCCCAGACCCACCTCCGGGCTCCCACTGCCCCCCACACTCCCCTCTATCACCTTCCACGCTGTGCAGTCACTGTCCCTCTGGGTCTGTGACTCTCATACACCATAAAATCTTTGAGGGCTCTGGTCCTTCCTGCACCCCCAGTTCCCTGCTGCAGCCTTGGCCCAAAGCGGGCTCTCAACAAGTGTCGGATGAATGAATGGAAGGGCTGAGTGAGGGAAGGCTCTAGAAGACCCCGGGCCCCTACACGCCCTCAGCCTGAGCCTCAGGCCCCAGCATACACGGCCTGAGCTGCCCTGCAGGCAGGATTGCTGACACCGTAAAGCACACCCAGATAAACACCAGCTCCTGAAAATGAAGCCCTTTTCAGTGCAGGTATGTCCCAGGCGGTGGGAGGTGTTCGGTTTGCCACATCTGGCAGCTCCAGCTGTAGGAAACCAGGATGCGTGGGGGCAGCCGCTCCAGTGGCCAGAAGCCAACGGTCCTCGCTGCAGAGAGGTGGGGAACCCAGTCCTGGGGGCAGCGGGGCAAGGCTGCTTGCTTGCAAGGAAAGTGGGAACAGGTCTGGGCAAGTGAGAGGAGGGTTCGGTCCCAGAAAGGACCACGGAAGCCTCCCTGCCACGTACTGTGCAGCCTGGAGTAGAACAAAGATGACTCCTCTGTGATCGTGTCGAGCTGAAGCCTGGGACAGAAGGTTTGTAAAAGGTGTTGAAACCCTCTCTTCTCCTGAATCAAGCCGAGGGTCCCATGGACTCCACAGGGACAGGACTTCTGGAGGGAATGCGTGCAGGGCCCTGCCCCGCTGGTGTCCCAGCTGCAGAGGTGGGTGGGGCCAGTCCATGTGGACCCTTCTAGACTGAGAGGATGGGCGGGGACAGGCTTCAAGCAAGGGAATGCCCGGGATGTTCTGAATGTGTAAACATGCTCTGGGGACTGGGTAGAAAGCAGACCAGCCGGGCAGTTTGGGGGACGACCTCAGGGGGCAGGCAGGAGGTGTGCAGACAGCTCGGTGGTCACGGCACCTGAAGCTGGGACCGGAGTGTGGGCGGGCAGCAGAGACGGAGAGTGTGGAACGGTTCTGGGATACGGAAGAGGAGGGTCCCATCCCACACTGAAATGGGGGAGGGGGAGGAGGAGTCCCGTTTCCTGGCCGAGCTGGGAGACAGGGACAACGTTTACTTCGGCGTGGAGGAGTGTGGGGAAGCAGAGAACAGCAAGTTTTTTTAGGGCGTGATCAGTGTGAGAAGCCGCCTAGGAGGCACTGGTGTCAAAATTCTGGTTACCGCAAATCCTGAAACACAGAAAGAGCCTCAGCAACACCCCAGGGAAGAGGAAGGAGGGGACCGATGGGACATAGAACGGGGCAGGGGGCACAGAGGAAGTGGGGGGCCCGGTCCTCCCTTCAACAGCACCCAGGGCAGCAAAGAGCTCTGCAGGCACCTCCATGCCCCCAGGCCCCCGAAATCAGAAACCTGCCACCGTCCTCATGACTAACGATCAGTCCCTCCAGGCAGCATAGCAAGCCTGGGCTCTCTGGACCACGTGCCAGGATCTCTCTAAAGGCTGGCACGGAACACGGGCAAGGCCTTGGGCTGGCAGCCAGATGCCTCCACCCTCCCGCTGGGCTGCTCCTGTGTGAGGTAGCTGTGTCTCAGGGCCAGGCTGGGAACGGGTCAGCAGAGAATGGCACAGGGTTTCCCGGAGAGGACGAGAGCGTGGGCTCGGAGCCAGCAGCCTGCCTGGTGCGGAGGCCCAGCCAGGCGCTTACCACCCGCGATCTTGGGAACTTGCTTCATCTCTCTGTCCTCAGTTTCCTTGTGTGTAAAGTAGAATAACTGAGCTGCTTCCGCGGGTATGGTGAGAACTCAGCATAAAGAACAGCACGGCTGTGATTATATCATCGTCATGACCAGGCCTCTCTGTGAGTGGGGGAGAGTTTGCTTAAAAATAGGGAAGTCAGAAGGAACACCCATTTACTGAGGCATCAACTATGTGGACCATGCTATTTGGTGAAATTGACCTTTATTTAATACAATACTCAAGTTTCTCTGATTACAGTCTTCCCCTGATCCTAAGAGCCAAGTGGGCAGGTGGTATGGATTTGGGTTAAGCTACGGCTGCATGGTGACTCATTCCAACAGTTCGCAGCCTGGAACACAGAACAGTTTACTGTCTCCCAGTTTCTGAGAGGCTGGGCTGAATGACTCCGGCTAAGGGTCTCTCATGAGCTTGTACACAGCCACAGGCTAGGGCTGCCGGCCCTGAAGACCTGAAAGGGGCTGAATTCCATGTCCAAGTTCACTCAGATGGCTGTTGGCAAGAAGCCCTGGCTTCTTGGCTCCTCGGCTCCTCGGCTCCTCAGCCTGTTCACAGGGCTGCTCAGACACGGCTTCTGGTGGAGTGTGTGTGTTTATGGGGGGGGGGGGGGGGGGGGGGGGGTGGAGAGAGAGAGAGAGAGAGAACAGCCATGGTCAATTTATGACCCAATATCTCCGAAATAATTCTCCATGCCGTTCCATGCTCGCTTCATTTGCAACAAGTCACTAAGTTGGTCCAACTCTTGGAGAGGGTCATTAAGCTCTATTTCTTGAAGTCGGGATTATCTAAAATTTTGTAGACACATCTTTAAAGTGATCGGAATATTGTAACCCAAGAATCCAGGAGAGGATTCTATTAAGACTCCTAGCAGAGTCTTAATAGAAAACAGGTGGACCGGATGAATGCATAAATAAATGGGTGCATGAGGAGGGTGTTCCTGCCCCACTTTACAGACAGGAAAGTTGAAATGCACGTACGGTTAGTGGGTAGAAAGCCAGGGGCGGGCTGCTCTTGGCGAGAGCCGTCGTGTACCGGCAACTCCCGGATGTCACCTGTAGTGTGGAAGGAGGGCGGTGTGGTAACAGAAACCGGAGATGACCAGCTGTAGTAGTCACTCCCCCTCGGAGAATACAAGACACAGCCCACAGGAGGAAGCAGCCCACAAAACAGACTCAGGAATTTCCCTGCTCCTGCCAGATGCCCCTGCGGGAGCCTCCATACCACGTGGGGGCACGCTGACAGGGCTTTGCAAACGTGCCACAGGCCTGCAGCCAGCATCTACCGGAAGACCAAAAACCAGGTCAGCACAAACACAGCCAGCGGGTGGCCTGGGTGGCAGGCGACAACAGGCTGGGGACTCTGTAATTTTCCAGTAAGAGTCGAGTCCACTGGCCTGTAAGAGAGAAGACGGGACCTGCTCTGGGATGTGGGCTGTTGCCAATATCTCGTTTCTTCCTCCTAAGAATTCTTTAAGGAGCTAGGATGGATGACAGAGGCTCAGAGAGGTGAAGTTACTGGCCTGAAGTCACCCAGCTGATCCATGGTGGAACCACAACACGGAAGGAGTGAGCGAGCCCTGCCCGCTACCCCCCCATGTCTCCCCCTCCGGGCAGGAGCTCTCTGAAGGAACAAGCACTGGTCCCTCCCAGCCTCGCCTCTTCACGGAGATGGGACACCCTCCTACTTGGACCCCCCTGTCTACCCCCACCCCAGCTGAGCCCCAGAGATACTTTTGTCTCCATTTGCAAGCCCAGCCCGAGGGCAGATGCTTCCTACAGTTTTGCTCAGCCCTCCTGTGCCAGGCCAACATCCAGGAGCCAGAAGTAGAAGCACAAGGCCTGTGAAAATAGTGGACAATCATAAAGGCCAAGCTTGCCAGTCCAAGTCAGTCCACTTCCCATGGACTCCATGTGTGTCTGGGGACAGTGAGAGTGACCATCCCGTAGATAAAGCATCTGTGAGCCCAGGTCTGGACCGAGCATGTGAGGTATGCCTTTTATCTCCCCACCTTCGAGTCAGGTGCTGCGGCCAAACTCACACGGGCCCCGCAGGCTGGTCCTGCTCCCCCCACCACCCCCCCCGAGCCCGTTTCTATGCCCTCAGACCCACAGGTCTCCTGAGCCCTGGAACCCACGGCTCTGACCCCACCAAAGCCAGGATGGACTCTTCAGCTCTTCGTGGGCTGCCTGCCTGGGTCCAATGCAAGTCCGAGGGACATACCCATTCAGAGTCACGGGTGGGAGGTAGTGACTGGCGAGGACAGAGCTCCTGCTCAGCTGGGACCCCCCCCCCAACATGCAGGAGGCAGCCTTCCCTCCATGGATCCACAGAACACCCACGCCTTAAAAAAACACTCACCCCAACACTCGCCCGAGGATTACACCCCCGACACTGTCACTTGCTCAAGGATGCACATGCCTTCCTTTTTCTTTTCTTTTTCTTCCATGCATGTATTTACTTACTTACCTACTTTCTTACTTAAGAAAGAGCATGAAAGAATAGAGAGAGCCTGGATTTGGCGCTGGGTTGGTTTTGCCCAATTTCTACCAGCTCTACTACTTAATAACAGAGGTGGGGGTGGTCCCTGGGCAAACATGAGATTCCATGCTGGAGTCTTTCCTTCTACCCCAACCCCAGGCCTCTATGGGAACTCACGGCCGGAAGCCCTGAGGGGAGCCTGAGCTCAAAGAGTGAACATGCTGGTGCACGAGTGTGGACTCCACGTGTACCCAACCACAGCGGGCCCACCGGCCAAATCCAGCCCACAGCTTGTTTCTGTATAAGTTGCAAGCCAGGAATAATTTTTTTTACATTTAAAAAATGTCTGATAAAAAGGAGAGGAGGAGGAAGGAGGAGGACATGTGTGGGCTGCAAAATCTGTAATGTTTACTGTCTGACCCTGTCCAGAAAACATTCGCAGACCCCTGGATTGTAGTTCCCACCTCCCGTTAAGGGCAATGGCCCAGAACCGCAGGGACATGTCACCTTGAAAGCAGAATCTTTACATGTTTCTCTCCCCACAAGATGCCCAGGGCCTAAATCACTGGCCCATGAAATCACTCTGCAAATTTTTGTGGGGTAAAAGCATGTATAAATGAATAAGTGAGTGATGTATGGGAAGCACTTGGTCACCTAAGAAGTTCGTGTGTTACAAGGACAAAAATACATACTCGTTCAAAGTCTGCAGCCCCTTCTGAGTCTGGATGGGAAGCTGGGCTCTGCCCTTGAGCAAGGCCCTCCGCGTGTTCTGGGAGAGCTGGGTGTGCATCCACGTTATGGAGAGGCAGGAAATGTCAAGCCAGGAAGCAGAAGCAGAGAAGAGATCCCAATCTGGTGTAATCCCAATCTGGTGTAGGGGAGAAAAGTCATTTTCTCTCTCCCTTTCTAGGTTCTCTACCCCTGTAATAAAAGACAGATGAATAGGGAAAAAGCAAACAGAAGTTTAATAACATGTATACCTCCTGCCTACATAGAAGAGACCTAGGTAAATTAAGTAACTGTCCAAAATGGCCCAAGGCAGCACTTCAAAATTATCTTTAGCTAAAAGCAAAAGAAGATATTGGGGGAGGGAGGAGCCAGTTATGGGAAGTGACCAGGAAAAGCACCACAGTCAAGGTTATAGTTGTAACACAGATGTAAGCCCTAGCCTCCTCCACTGATAAGAGTTGCTAGAGGTTTACTCATCTTCCTCTTCCTGGTACAGAGCGGGAGACACCTTTACGGTGGGGATTTCTCTTATAAACGTAAATGTCCCTCACAAAAGGGTAGTCAAAAAGACATGTTTTGTGTGAGATATTCTGCTTCCCTTCACCTCCTCAGCCTGCAAGGTGCGCCCGAATTGCCTGGGGTGCTTATTAGGGTGCAGATTTTGAATTTGTAAGTCTGGGGTGGGTCCCAAGGGTTTGTCTTTCAAACAAACTCTCTGCCACTAGTCCCCAAACCACACTTTGAGTATGGCACGTGTGTAAGTGTGTCAAAGCTCTCTTCCGTATGGGCACTGGCATATCCGCAGACATCACTACGCTTCTAATTTCCTTTTTTGTGTGTGTGGGGGGTTCAGAAATATGGTGAGGGTCCCCTTGGTTCAGAAGAAAGAATACTCTCAAAGAACTACTGGCCACAAGACAGTCTCCAATGATACTGCAGTCTCAGCGGCCAGTAAGAGAGATGACTAGGAAAGGACAATGCTAGAGGAGAAGCCAGTGGATTCTGGAATAACAGCATCTTACATTAGTTTTGCTTCTCTTTTTCTGTTGTAATTCTCTTGCGCTCTCATCAGACCACAGAGAACACTGTGACATGGCCATCCTTGTATGAACATTGCTTGCAGAACTGAAGGGCCTGTACTAGTGCCTGGGGCAAAGCGGACCGAGGAAGGCTGTAAGAGCCTAGAGAAGAGGCTGAGAGGTGGCAAGAGGTATAGTGCATATGGCCCTGGAGCATCAGTCTGGAGCTCCAGGTAACAGATAGCCCAGGACATGTCAGCCCCCCATGAGCATCCTCAGAGGTATTTGGAGAAGGTAGAAAATTTTATCCCTTCACACTAAGTCAGTTCAGTTTTAAAGAAAATGATAGCTCTCCTAGGGTTGAAGAATTTGGGAACACTCAGATACATGTTGGTGCAAGATTATTAGTCATGCCCAATGTTCATTTTTATCTTCTCTCTTGACCCCCAAATTTTAAGAACCCCAAATTTTAAGCTGGCTTGTGGCTGCATAATATAGAATATTGGCTGCACTGCACAGCCTCCCTTGCAGCTAGATGTGGCAATATGACCAAGCTCAGGCCAGTGGCACACAAATGGAAATAACATAGGTGACATATATATTATAGATTATTCCTTTCAGATAAAAGTATACACCCTTCCCTTCCCCTCTTGCCCTTCCTATTAACTGGAGGTGGGCATAGCAATCGGTTGTCTTGAACCTGGCAAAACAACCACTAGGAATAGCAGAACAACAAGGTGGAGGGAGCCTGGGTTCCCCCCAATGTGGAGCCACCAGGTCAACCCACTGCCTCCATCAAGTCTTGCTTGGCCACTATTTCTTTGGAGTTTTGTGTAACTTAAAAATATGTATTCAATTCTGAAAACAGTTGGAGTCTAAAAGGACATAAGTCACCATTTCAGGGAGGATGAGGCCAAACTCTTCTTGGTCATCTCAGTGCTTTACAGTCGACAAATACTTATTAAGGGCTTTTAGGGTTCAGCATTACACAAAACAGACAAAAGTCTGGTCCTAATAGAGCTTACATTTAGTATTATTTCACTTAATCTTTATAACCGCCCTATCAGGGAAACCTTACCTGTGCTTCATAGAGGAGGAAATTCAGACTGAAGGCTGTCCAGTAAATCTCCTGAGGTCACACAGCTGGTGATTGGTACCTTCAGAATCCAGTTTTTCCTCATGCCAGAGTCATTCCCACCCCACTCACCCAGTGGTTTCCAAACCGTGTTCTCTGTGGGGCCTCCCAGGGGCTTGTCAGAGGTTGTCACAGATGGAGGGCTGTGGATGATTTCCCCACGAGCCCAAGGAAGGGCTGGGATTAGCTCAGAGAGAGACCCGAGGAGACCTCGAGGTCAGGGATGAGGGACAACCGGCTCTTAGGGTGAACCTGTAGTGCAGAGAAGCCCCCGAAGACAGAGCAGGCTGGAGACGGGTGGCCCCCAGGATGCAGGCAATCTCCATATACTTGGGGCCCTCAGACTCACATCTCTGGGAACTGGGGAGAGGTGCCTCAGGATGCAAACTAAGCTATAAAAATAGTGTTACTATTTAAAAACTATATGTGAGTTTCTGTATGGTGAGTCATCACACACGCCCACACCCACACACCGAAGAAAAATGACATGAGACCTTCAACAAAGCTTAGCCGGGACTTTCCCTCGGTGATAATATTCTGGGAAATAGTTTTCAATGCCCTTCTTATATTTTTCTGGCTTTTTACATGTTCCTCAGTGAATATTTCATAAACAAGGAAAAAACTAACAAAGGAAATGTTTGGTTTTGTTTTTAAGAGACAAAAACTTAGTTGTACCCAGAACTGGATTATTTGGGCAGATCTAATAAGCGCATGTTCCCAGAAACCCTGAGCTGGCCATTTCCAGTCTGCGAAGAGAGCGCTCATGTTCCCTGCCAACATTGCCCAAGCGAGGGGAGGAGTCCTTTGCAGGCATAAATACGCGTTCGCACCCAGGAGGATCCAGCACCTGGTCAGGCAGCGGCTTCGGCATCCTCTCACTACACCCAGCTCTCCGAGGCAGGTAATCCCTGGTGTCCCGCTACTGGGAGCAAAGGAGTCCCTTTTTCCAGGGTGGTTCTAGGTCTTGGCCTGGAGTCGTGGGTTGTGAGGAGGGAAGGAGCCAGGAGGAGGTGTGCCACAGTGCAGGGAGCCAGACCTGGTGCCCTCCGAGGACCGTCCTCTGTCTGGGTCTGAGTTTTACACCTGCAAATGGGTGGACATACCACGAGGGCGTCTAGGGTCATTTCTGTGCCTGACACTTGGATTCTGCTTTGAGTCAGCCATGTACCCCACAGAGCTGCGTACCCACCCTCAGGACGGGGTCTCCTCCCAGGGGCAGGAGGAGCCTCCCCTCTCCTGGTGCCGGGTGCTGCTCTCAGAGGGGAGGCAGACAGAATTATTGACTAGGTCCCTCTGGGCAGAGGCCACAGGGACTCAGCGGGGGCTGTCCCTGGCTCCAGCCTCCCCCGACCCTCCCACCAGCCAAGTAGACCAGCAGGCTGCTGTCCGGCTACCTAAAAGGCTGCTCAGAAACTGAACTGGCCTGCCAACTTGCTCAAACAGACAAGCCTTCTTTCTCCAGAAGTAATTTTTGGGGAAGAAAAAGGTTTCACTCTTTTCCTAAGAAATGAATGGTTACATAATCAGAGAGTAAACAGTTGAGGCGATTGAACTGCCTCTGCTCCAGGGCTTGTCCAAAGGGGGTGCCACTACCTTCTTGACGACAATCAGCTCAGCTCCCTCCCTTCTCCTCTCCCTCCCCCTCCCCTCCTCACCACCATAGCGGCCCTTCTTCCCTCTGGACTCCGGCGCTGAGTGGCCAGAGGCTGAAGGCAAATAACTGTTCGCTTCAGTCATCAGCTTTGAACCCCTCTCCCTCTGGTCCTCAGCGGCTCCATTCCCTCTTCCCGTGGAATCGTAGCTCTGGCCTGTGGTTTCCCAGCAGGCCGGTGGGAGGGGATAACATCCCCTGAACACCTGTTAGGAGCCAGGCCCCCTCTCTCCTGAGCTACTCAGCCTGTTGATTGACATGGGAATTGAGGCTCAGAGAGGTTCATCACTTGCTTGTCACCACTCAGCCATCACAAGTGACCAAAATGAAATCCCAGTCCAGGCCCCTGTGACTCTGAAGCCCACACTGCTTTCTCCCCACCAGGATCCCTTTCCAGGCATTTGGTAGCCAAGGTAGAAAAAAGTACCTGCTATCAACTAGGCAGAGGCTGAAAAGAACGTGCTTCCTTTTTTGGGCCTTGGCACCGACCCTTCTCAGGGCCACCTCGCTGCAGCTTGGCTTTCCGTGCCCTCTCCGGATGAGCCCTCACTGCGGCCAGCCCCCGTGCAGAGAGCACCTGCCCACAGCTTGTCATGAAAGACCAGCACGAGGCTGGGGCCCAGGGCCCCTTCCTGGGGTTCTACTTGGGGGGTGGACAAGAGACATACAGGAAAAGGTGCCCTGCGTTCTAGGTCCCTCTGACTGGTGTCTGCTCACCGAGCAGGAGTGGGGGGTGCATTCTGACCCGCAGCACTTCACACCCATCGCTAGCTTCCCCACTAGAACCGGGCAAACTGAGCGGCTCACCTCCATTTGCTTGCTGTGTAACCCTGGTCAAGCCCCTGCACCTCTCTGTACCCAGTTGCTCCACTGGAGGAAAATGGCAATAATTACAGTGCTTGCCCAATAAGGTGAGAGGGAGCACAGACAGTGATAATGTGTGTTGGGGGCCCAGGAGATAGCTGATGCCTGGGAGGTCATGGCCACGAAGCTTGCGGGGTCACGGAGCAGGGAGCAGGCTGTGTGGGGTGGTGGGAGGCGGTCAGGGCACCAGCTGGCCCTCTGAGACTTAAAGGAGTTTTGTTTTTCAGAGTCAAGGGCAAAAGAAATGTTATTTCTTCTGGCTCTGGGGCTGCTGGCGGCTGGACTCTGCCCCACCGTCCACGGCCTCCCAGGGGGTGTGCCCGACCAGACGAACGTGACCCAGGAGGGCCAACACAAGGAGACACCCGTGGACCTCCTCCGGTTTGCCTCCAGCAACACCGACTTTGCCTTCAGCCTCTACAAGCAGTTGGCTTTGAAGAACCCCAGTAAGAATGTTGTCTTTTCCCCAATGAGCGTCTCCGTGGCCTTGGCCTTCCTGTCCCTGGGGGCCCGTGATACCACCCTGACAGAGATCCTCAGAGGCCTCAAGTTCGACCTCACAGAGACCTCTGAGACAGAAATCCACCAGGGCTTCCAGCAACTCCTGCGTGCCCTCAGCCAACCCAGCAACCCACTGCAGCTGAGCGTGGGCAATGCCATGTTCGTCCACGAGAAGCTGGAGCTGCTGGACAAGTTCAAGGACGATGCCAAAGCCCTGTATGCCTCTGAGGCTTTCTCCACCAACTTCCAGAACTCTGCCGCCGCCAAGAAGCTCATCAATGACTATGTGGAGGAGAAGACCCAGGGGAAAATTGTGGATTTGTTCAAGAGCCTTGATGCAAGAACGGTGATGATCCTTGTGAATTACATCTTCTTTAAAGGTGGGTGCTGGCCTGGGGTTCGGAAGGACACAGACTTTATTTCTCAGCTGTCAGGGCGGTTGCTCTCCAGGCTTAGTGACCTGTGTTATTAGGGAAACTGCTACTGAGGAGGGTGCCCTTGGCTTGTGTGTGTGTGGGGTGGGGGGGGTGGAGAGGGAGCAGGGGCACCATGGCCCCATCTTCTCCTGGGGTTTCCCACATCAGCTGCTCATTCCAGCGCATAACTGCGGGGGAGCCCATTAACACTTCATCCGAGCCAGAGTGGCACTTTCTAGTCTGACTTAAACTTGTCCCTTCCAAATCGCTCCTGGGTGGATTTAGCTGGCACAGGGGATCCCTGCAGGACTGGTGGCCATTGCCACAGGAAGATGGCCTCTAAGGAGTCAGGCCATGCCTAGTTCTGCAACTGTGCTGTCCTATAATCTTAAGGGTGGACATGGTGTTCCCATCTCTTCCCGGCTGGGAAGAGCCTTGGGGAGGGCACTGTCCGAGACAGGACCCCTTCCCAGTGGGCCGAGCACCCAACCCATACATGGGAATGCAAGAAGTGCAAACCTTGTCCCGTAAGTTTCAAAGGGGTGAGTGTGAGCAGAGAGATTCTGCCTCTTGGAGCCAGCAGTCCCCCTGGGGACAAAAAACTTGACAGGGACGCAGAGCATGATCACTGAGCCAGAGGGTGACCGAGAGAGCCACCGAGAGAGCCCTGTGCCAGGAGCTCCTGGAGGAGGCCTGGGCAAGCCCTCCGGGGCCCGTTTTCATTGGCGCATGAGGACACAGAACCGAGCTCCTCTGTAAAACTGAGCCAGGCTCGGCGAGTTGTGTTTGGTCTTTGAGTCTCCTGTGTTTTTCCTTCCCGCTACCCTGCCCTGTCCTGGGACTCTCTCCTCCAAATTCTCCTACCCAGGGATGCACCAGCCAGCCCAGCTTCTCCCTCCTTTCCTGCCTCTAACTAACAAAGGGGACATGGGGACATGCAGGGGTGGGTAACAGACAGTAGAAGTGGCTATACATTTACAAGGAAGCACCAGATCTGATTTGGGGATAAGCTCCCCAGGAAGCTCCACCCACCCTGGGGAGGTGGGGGTGGGGGTTTGTGGGGGAGTGAGGGATAGACCTGGGCTCCTGTCCTCAGGTGATCTTCACCCTGCCCTCTGCATTCCCATTGTGCTGATACCTCAGCCTGTTTCGCAGGCTCCAGGTATATGCGCCATCTTGCAGTGCCAGTGACGAACACCTGGTTTGGCCTTGTTAGCGGTCAGGGGTTCCCATCTCTTCCCAGGCCCAGGCCGCCCCCCTTCCTGAGCCCTGGGCTCTCTCCGGCCTTTCCTATGCCCAGATCCCTGTGAGTTTCGCACTGAGCACGATTAACCAGGTCTTCAGTTCACGGCCCCCTTTCTGACCCTCACCCGTGCAGCTTCTCCACTTGCCCAGGTGTTTTTGCAAACCATCCCTAAGAGGAACTGTGGCCTGGCTGTTGGGCTGCGGACTGTCCTCACTACCCAGGGGACCAGAGCAGTGGAGGCGCAGAGGCAGGGCAGCCCTCGCATTCACTGAGTTCTCCCACTGCTCCCTCTGTCTCTAGCCAAGTGGATGACACCCTTTGACCCCCACGACACTGTGGAGTCCAAGTTCTACACGAGTAAGAGGAGGTCAGTGAAGGTGCCCATGATGCACCTGGAGAACCTGCACACGCCCTACTTCCGGGACGAGGAGCTCTCGTGCACGGTGGTGGAGCTGCGGTACACCAGCAACGACAGCATGCTCCTCATCCTCCCGGACCAGGGCAAGATGAAGGAGGTGGAAGACGCACTGCTCCCTGAGACGCTGAGGAGGTGGAGAGGCTCACTGCAGACAAGGTGCCTATCCCCGGGACCCAGGGCTATCGGCCATCCCCACTCTTCCCCAGCTCCCTGTCCCCTCTCCACTCAGGCCTCGCTGAGGCCCAGGGTGGGTGTGCAATGGGGGGACAGGTGCCGTGCGGGATAGCCTCGCCCTTTGCTGCCTGTGTGGCTTTGGGCCTGAACAGTTTTTCTTCTGTAAGATGATAACATCAGGTGGGGCAGGGGCTGAGGCTTCCTCGGACTCTAACATGCTCTCTCTAAGCCTCGACATAGCCCCCCAACACTCCCACGAGTTCTACCTTTGTCTCAGCCTCCTGGGGGCCGAGGGGGTGGGCTGAAGTGTGATTGGTCAAGGGCAGGGGTGAGACAGGCTCTGAGAGGCAGCTTTGCACTGGCTACTACAGTTATTCATTCATCCATTCATCCATTCAGCATTTGTTGAATGGTTAATCAAGCACCTACTGTGTGCCAAGCACTACTTTAGACCCTGAGGGTATATCAGCAAATAAAACACAAAATCCCAAGGCCTTGTGGAGCTGGCCTTATAATTGGGGGAGAGAGACATTAGATAAACATAATAAATAAGTAAATTATTTGGTGTGTCAAAGGGTAAGAAATGAGAAGGGGAAAGAGTAGGTTTAGGGTAAAAGGGTTAAGAAAACTGGACTGGAAGGTAGTTGGTGATTTTAAATTTTAGGTAAAATTTGAGTATCAGCATGACAGAGGTGAAGCACTCAGCCACGCAGCTATGTTGGGGAAAAGCATTGCAGGCAGAGGGAACAGCCAATGCAAAGCCTCTAAGTCGGGAACAAGGCTCATATGTCCAAGGGTCAGAGAGACCCGAGTGGCTGGAGCAGAGTGAGTGACAGGGAGTGTTGGTAGATCAGGGCCCTGCCCCCACAGGACTCAGAGTTTAGCGGAAGGCACAGTGGCCTCGTATTTGGCAGCTGTTAACGTGAGGCTTGCCGTGACAAGAGTCTTAGAGAGGTGGAAACAGAGAGAGGGAAGCTCAGAGGCTGGAGTGATCACCTCTGGTCCCAAGAACCCTTTGCCGGCTCCGCTCAGAGGCAGAAGCAGAAGCAGCCTCCGCTCTCAAGGAGCTCACTGGGGAGGCAAGACGGGGGCCTCCAGTTACTTCAGGCTCTCCGAAGCCCTTCAAATGCAGTCCACAGGCCCTTCATGCCCTTCTCCTAGCCCCTGCCCGAACCCTCACTCTGTGCCCTCCGAGTCATGGAGGATTCCCTTTTTCTTCCCCTGTAAATTCACGCATCTACCTCCTGCCCTCCTGTCACCCAGCTAGCTCCTTCTCCTCCCTCGGGACCCAGGCTTGCTGTCACCTCCTGCATGAAGCCTTCCCGGTGCCGGTGGAGCCAGCTGCCTTGGTGCAGTCGCCCAGCACACCATGAGATCTCTGCTGGGTGACCGTGGGTGCTACCGCACTGCACGCTTGCAGGGGAGGGCCATTGCCGGGCGCATGCCCCGCCCCAGCCCCGGCCCCGCCCCGGCCCCGCCCAGGCACGCGGCCTGGCACTGCCCGCGCAAGTGGATAATAATGAATTAAGAAGAGTAAGCACAGGGTCGAGAGAGGAAGGAAAGGAACACTAATTTCCAGCGAGAAGGGGATGGTTGGAGAGAAACCAGGGAAGACCACGCCGTGTGGTGAGACGCAGGCGGGCGCCAGGGCAGGCAGATGTTCGAATTCATTTTCCCTGTTTTCTAGACCGATAGACCTCTTCCTGCCAAGGTTTTCCATCTCCAGCAACTACAATCTGAAAGACATACTCCCCCAGCTGGGCATGAGGCAAGTCTTCACCTCACAGGCTGACCTGTCAGGGGTCACAGGGGCCAAGAACCTGGTGGTCACTCAGGTGAGCCTTTACAGTTTGGACCCTCGCCCTCCGTGTGGGAGCGGGATGGGGAGGGCCAGGCAGCCTCACCTGTGCATACGGAACTGCATTTCTCATTAGCCGGTCTCCCACCCTGGGGTTCCGCGGAGCCCTGGAGCCCTGGGTTATGACGGTACTGGGGGCTGGTCCCCGCAGCCCTGCAGAGTCAAGCGACAGAGTCTGGTCAGGGGGAAGAGCCCGCAGTGGATCCCATCCTGGACTCTGTCTTTTACTGCTTCTGGGGCAAATAATTAAAGTCCTCTTCCCCTCATTGGCAACATGGGGTGGTGGGTCTTGGCTCGTGTGCAGTGCCCAGCAGAGCAGGTAAGAGGCAACAGGTAGCACAATGGCTATAGGGCAACTGCTACGGAGACACACCACGCAAAGGGGAGGAGACCGGGTGCCCCTGCACTGTGTTCCAAGAAGCAGAGCAGTCAGAGGAAAGGGGAGTGGTCAGGCCGCCCTCCACTCTCCTCTGCCCCCGCCTTCCATGGGGCGTGGCCATGGAAGGACGTGGGTGGGGGTGGGGGGCTGCGTGGCCCCAGGATGTGAAGCTGCATCCTATGCAAAGTAACCAAAGGCCCCCAGGACATTTGAGCTGGGGTAGAAGAGGGGCAGAAAGCAGAGCCAGCCCCACTCTGCCCTCCCGGTGAGGTCTGCATCCAGGTGCAGGGGCTGCAGGAAAGTTGCTTGCAGGAAACGTGCCTTATATCACCCGTGTCCCTCCCGCTTAAAGAGTGGGTGTTTGGGAGGGGGCAGCACAGCCTCTGGGCTCAGACAGAGGGGAGCCCAGGTCAGGGCGCCCCTAGTCTTTACCCTGGGCATGTCACTCACAGCCACAAGCCTCAGTTTGCACACCTGCACAGCGGAACTGTGCAAAACTAGCTGGCAGGGTTGTTGGGAGGGACAGACACACTGAACAAGGTGACCAGCATGGTGACAGGTCAGCGGTAGGGGCTCGGTAAGCATCAGTCCCCGCAGAAGCAAGCAGGCAGGGTGCTTCTCTCCTGCTTCCCCTGCCACTGGTGGGTAATGCCCTGCTGTCCTCACAGGTGGTCCACAAGACCCTGATCGACGTGGCCGAGAACGGCACGGAAGCAGCTGCCGCCACGGGAATCAGTTTTTCCCTGCTGTCCTTAAGAATCCCAGAGATCAGCGTGAAATTCAACAGGCCCTTCCTGTTAGCCATACTCTCCGAAGACACCCAGAGCATCCTCTTTTGCGCCAAAGTCGTCAACCCCAAGGAAGCCTAGCGTTCCTCTCCAAGCGGTGGGGCATTCCCTCTGAGCGTACCGGGGTCTCTGGGTGCAGCCTGGCCCTGCCTGCTCATTCTTGGGAAAGTGCCAGTGACTCTGCCTTGTGGCTCCTACACGCAAAGGAAGTCTGTGGACTCTTCATCTGGGGACTCTGAGACTTTCTAGTGGCAATAAACCATCTTTCTTGGACTGGGCATGCTCCTTGTGCCTTTGATCTGCCAGCTGCCTGTGCGCAGGGCCGAGCCCCCAGACCTCCCTCCTGGGCTCAGCCCCACTGCCCAGGCTGGGGGCCCCTCTGCCTTCACCTTCAGCAGCCTGGCCAGGACCCGGAGGGGGACCTGCTGCGCAATTCCTACTTCTGTGGGCTCTCTGGTCCCCAGTTCCAGTGTCGCGCTTTCCCTCCCCCAGAATCTGCTCGCGTGCTGACCCTGGCAGGGGCTCCTCACCCTGACCACAACTGACACAGGCCCTGGACCCCTTGCTCCTGCAGCTGAGCTGGGCCTTCCACCTTTGAGGATGTCCCCCTTCTGCCCTCCCAGCACCCCCAGCCTGGGGAGAGTGGCTGCTTTCCGGGTTCCCAGTTCTGAGTGCTCCCCCTGACAGATGGTCCCCGCAACAACCAGAATGAGGGTGTGGGAACAAATGAGAAGGAAACACACACCTGCAGTAAAAGCGATCACGCAGTCGCTGCTCTGACGTGGTCTGAAACTGTGTGATTTCCGGGGGTCACACCAGCACCAGCAAAGACGTCAACAGTGACGAATGCACAGTTGAGATCTTCCTACTGGGCAAGCTGCTGAGACCTCTGCCCCAAATAACCCCTTTAGTCCTTGTGACGACCCCATGAGAGAGGTGCTATATTATTAGTCTCATTTAGTAGAGGAGCAAACTGGGCAACACAGGCTCGGTGACTCCCCCTCCCCAAGGCCACACAGCTAGTAGCTATTGCCAGCAGGATGTTCTCCCAACCTGCTTGATGTCTCAGGAACACTCTAAACCACAAAGCGACTCTGCCCTTAAAGATGATCACAGTGACGGCCCTCGTGGGACTTACGACCTGATGGACCAGACAGATTATGAAACAAAACCCTGGAAGCTGAGACTCAGAGAACACCAAACTCAGATGAGGAAGTCAGGGAAGGCTTCTTGAAGGAGGTGACTTCTGTCCTGCCATCAGAGGAAGAGTAGACAATGGTTAAGTCAACAGAGAGGAGAATGTTCTGGGCAGGAGAAAGAGTGATGGGGGCATTTTCCTTTTTTTTAATAACTTAAAAAAAGATTTTATTTATTTATTTTTAGAGAGGGGAAGGGAGGGAGAAAGAGTGGGAGAGAAACATCAATGTGTGGTTGCCTGTCATGTGCCCTCCTACTGGGGACCTGACCCACAACCCAAGCAGGTGCCCTGACTGGGAATCAGACCAGCGACCCTGCGATCAATCCACTGAGCCACACCAGCCAGGGCTGATGGGGGCATTTTCAAGAAAACGAAAGAAGTTGGGCAGCTCTGGAAGCGAGGACCAATGGTGAGGCCGAGGGGAGGAAGCTCGGGGCAGGGAGGGGGCTGCTGGACTGCGGAGTGCCCGGCAGCTCAGAAGGGGTTCTGGTGCGCTCCCTTAGAGCCACAGGCAACCTCAAAGGAGTTTAGACAGAGAGCCGCTGTGAGCAGATTTGCACACTAGAAAAATGACTCTGGCTGGTGTGGAAGTGATTCGGGGCCTGGGACAGGAAGGTGGGCTGGGCATTTGAGGTGCTGTTGCAGGCACCCCGAGGCAGAAATGGGTCCCAGCTGGGGAGGGAGAGAGGGGACGATCGGAAGACCGTGAGGAGAACCAGTGTGGCTTGTGAGTGGGTGTGGGGAGGAAAGGAGAAAAGCCCGCATTCGGGTTAGGCTCCCGGTGGTGGCAAAGGACTCCCTGAGATAAGACACCAGTGGAGAGCATGTTGGGAGGAGAAGCTGGCACATTCAGATTTGGACACACTCAAGACCCTGTGGTTCCCAGGAGACAGCCACGGGTTTCACTGAGTGCAGGAGAAAACAATCTGGGCTGGAGGGGGGCAGTCGGGATTCGCACCCCCAGGGTGGGCAGGTGAGTAGTGAGGGGCAGGAGGTCCCCTAAAATGAGTTTCATGGGGTGTGGAGAGAAGGGCAATGAATGCTCCACTGCAGGGTCGTCTAAGGAAGGGCGGCTCACCGAGGAGGGCGGGGAGAACCAGCGGAGAGATGTCACCCAGGGCCAGGAGGAGAGTAACCAGGGGACAGGGACGGGACTTCGGGGTAAAGCGGCGAATGAATGGGACCATGGGTGTGGCGGTGGCTCACAGTGTCACGGAACTGTGCTGCAGTCCCCCTTATTTGACTCCATAATGGCCCCCAAGTACAAGGGCGCTGACACAAAAAAGTGAAAGTTCCCAACTTGAGAAGAAAGAAAATGATATATATGCCGATGTCACTGAGATCTACAGTAAGAACGGATCTCCTACCTGTGACCTTGTGAAGGAGGAAGAAGAAGAGCGGTGACCTCAGGGTCACACCTCCAACTGCAGACGCCTCCCCTCCGGCCCTGGTGTCCCACCCCATCACGGGAGGGGGGAGGGCGAGGACAGGACGGCAGGGTGGTTTGACTGAGAGACAACATCTGCCTAACTTTTGTTAGGGTATGTCGTTATACTGCTTCTGTTTTATCCTGGGTCATTGCTGTTGAGCTCTTATTTTAATTTGCAAATTAAACTTCATCCTGTGTCTGGGTGTACAGGAGAAAACGCAGCTTAGGGGTCAGAACCCTCTGTGGCTTCAGGCACCCACTGGGGGTCTTGGAACAATCCCTGTGGATAAGGGGGGCAACTGTAGTGACTAAGTGCCACGCGTGGACCTGGTTTGCATCCTAATTCAAGCAAACCAACTGCAAAAAATATGGGAAAATCAATTAGGGAAACAATGACTCGAAATTCAATGATATTAAGGAATTATGGGTGTTTAAAGGTGTGGTATACACTGCCATGGCAAGGATTTTTACAAACCCTTGTAGACGAAATGTTGAAGATTTGCTTTAAAACAATCCAAAGGGGACAGGGAATGGGTGGGGAAAATGATCTCATCCTCATGTTGCTATCAACTGCTGACCAGACGGGAGGTTCGTTACAGTATCCTCTCTGCTGTTGCGTATGTTTGATTTCCTCCACAATCCAAATTTGAAACAAAGAAAATCCTTGAGGGCAGGATCCTGCCTTATTCCCCAGCATGCACTGGGCGCTCCATAGTGAGCGAGTGATGAACGAAGAGACCCCGCTGTATCTCCCTTGAGCGACTATCAAGAGAAGGAATTGAAAATCCCGAGATACCAAGCAAGAAGTGACTGCATGGCTGTTTATGTCCAGGCAGCAGATGAGGAGAACAAAAATAAAGTAACAATAAACAAAATCTGGGAGAAAACGAGGTCTGGCCCGCACCCAGGAGCCCACAGAAGCCCTGTTGGTGTGCTCAGTCCTCAGGCCACCTTTGCACCTTCGCAGCCACCAAGCCAGCTCAGGACAGAGATTGTATCTGAGCTGTGACAGTTTCGCAAGCTCTCTTGCTGCTGAGTACATATGGACTTTGTTGTTTATGCTGCAGTAAGTGGCGAGGTCTATTGACGTTTCGGAAGAACTGTTCGTGACAACTTGGAAAACACCGTAAGCAGAGTGAGCAGCAAGCACCTTTTAGAGAATCATAGCCCACGTTCCATGGAGGCAAGAACTGTGACCTGGGCTGCGTTCTGTGCCGCACACAGTGTCGGGCAGGAAGTAGGTGTCCATAGGTGCATGTCAGATGACCGCATGAAACCAGAGAGGCCAGTGCATGGCCCCGACGGACTCAGCCTCGCCTCATGTCTACAGGCTGTCCACACGCATCACTGGATTTAACCTTCATGGTTACCTTCAGTGGGAAGTGAGGCAAAGAGCAATCTGAGACTCAGGAGACTGTCATGCTGCGAATAGGGTTAGAACTGAGACTCAGCCCTCGGACTCAGGCCCCCCGCCCCCTCTGCCCCTGGTCCCCTGACCCCACAGGGAAGAGATCTTCTCTGGGCACGGGGTTCCACACAATGCAAGTGATGAGGCGGCTGTTCTCCTCGCTGTTGGCTGAGCTGACCGCTGACTTTGGGCCAAGGGCGGCCTCCGTACACACAGTCGGTTAGTCCCGGAAGTCCAGCCTGTCCCAATCCTCCCCGCGAAGACAGACGTCTGTGCCCAGGGCCATGCAGACCTGCTGAATCTCTCTAGCTCTTTGAAGGTTCACAGAAAACGTTTGATTTCAGGTGAGTGTGGGGCTGTGGGTGCAGCTGGAGTCAGGGGCCCCCAGCCAGCTTGGTGAACCTGCCCAAGGTATCTCATCCCAAGGCACACATGTGCACGCACACACAGGGCGTGCACACATGTACACTTACTTGCACCCCTCCCGCTCCAAGAGCTGCACCTGCAGACAACACTCTGGAGGGTGCTGGCTCACCCTGCCTCCACGACCTTGATCATGCTCTCCCCTCTGCTGAACCCCCTTTCCTGCTTCTCTCCTGATTCATCTCCCAGTCCCAGGTCGGGGGCTGCCTCCTCCAGAGAGCCCTCCAGGAACATCCTGCTTCCTGCAGGCTCCCCGTTCACCCTGGATAGGCAGCCCCTCTGACTGCCATTGTTTGGGGGGCTGTAATGAGCAATCTGCCTTTCCATCCCTCCCAATGGCTGGCGAGCATCTTCCAGCCAGGGCCTGGGCTGCCAGTCCCTCATGTCCTCCTGACCCTTGTTGGATGAGCCAGCACATGACTGGACAATCTTATCTCTGGGCCTCAGTTTTCCCATCTGCACAATGCTCGTATTGGGTCGTGACCTCCTCTCAGCTTGAAAGTTCTGCAGTTTGGGGGACCTGCTCACTTAGCAACCTGCATGAATCTCCTGTGCCTGTCCCCAGCGAACCCGAGATCCCTGAGGGAGCAACTGTGTCTCACCCATTCTGCATCCCCGGCATGTAGCTCAAATCCCAACAGACTTATAGTCAATGTTCGTTCAGTGAATGAATGAATGAATGAATGAATGTTAAATGGAATAAGGGAATGAACTTTTCATAAACTTTTCATCAAAGCCAAGGTATTCTCCAAAGCAAATTACCGGGCAAATGGACAAATGGAGACCTGTCTGTTCTCTGCCGATAGATAAACAATATGGAACAAACCTTTTACCCATGAGGTGTTCCTCAAGGCCAAGTTTCAGTTGTTTCTCCCCTCTGACAGATGAAAAAACCAAAGTTCAGAAAGGTCCGGGACTGCCCAAGGTCATGTGGAAAATTCAGAAGCAGGATGGGGCAGTGTGATGATGACTAATTCTGTCAATAATTGCCCAAACCCGGAGTGGACAAACAGGGTTAAATCAGGCTCTTAAATAAATCCTGGGGTCGATGGGCCTGCTGAGTCAGAACTACTACAGTGGGGGCTCAGGTTCTCTGGGGTAATAATATCCGCTGCTTCCGGGGGCCTGGCCTGTGCCTGGCCCTGGGCAGGGTCAGCTCGGGGCACGAGCGCTTTGACTTTCTACAACCCTGGGACATGGGGTTCTTAGCATCATCCCACACAGAGGAAGCGGAGGCCCAGAGGGGTCAGGTGACTTGACCACTGTCTCTGTCTCTGGGCTCCTACACCACAGCAGAGCCTGAGCTGAACCCAGGTCTCCAGGACGACTCCCGGCACCGAGAGGGGCCTGCTGACCTATCCCTCCTTGGGGGCTCTCTGCAAGTCTGAGAGCATCCTCAGGTCCCATCCTGGGATGGGGCAGAGCCAGGATTTGAAGGGGGGTCAGCTGGAAGAGGGGCTCTGAGGGTGTCCAATGAGACCCCTTCTCTGTGTGTGAGCAGGAAGGAGGTGGTTGGGAGGGAGGGGACCCAAGGGGACTTCCCCACCCAGGGCAGAGGGTGTCTTCCTGAGCCACAGAAACAGCTGGGGGAGATTCAGCCAACTGGAGATCTGGGACGACTCGGGATTGCTGCCTCCGGGGACAGCTGGAGGCCGCGTGTGCGATTTGGGGCCAGGACGCTCCCGGCGGGCGTGCAGGGTGCGAGTGTGTCTGCTCAGACAGGGCGTCCGCTTGGGTGCACCTCTCATCTTTTCATGAATGCACCCGCACGGGCTTGGGGCTCAAGTCCTCACTCCACCACCTGCCATCGTTCCACCTTGGGTGAATCACTCACCCTTTCCAGGCCTCTGTTTTCTTACCTGTCAAATGGGGCTGTAAACACAGGGCCTCCTGCGTTGAGCTGTGGTGAGGATGCGAGAGGACATGCCGGGGAAGTGTTTGCACGGTACCCGGCATGGGGTGGACGCTGTGTGACTGTCGGTGATCCCGATTACAGCTGTCATCACTGCTGTCCCCACCCCCCCGCACCTGCTCCCAGACCAAGGACGCTGGAGGATGGAGGCCCCTCGGTGGTGGCTGCTGGTCCCCGCGCTCGTGGCTGTGGGCCGTTGTCTGGCCCTCGTGGGCCAAGAAGATTCTGATCCCGTTGATGCCGACCCCTGGGACGTCCCTCCGCGGCCCGCCCTGCCCTGCCACAAGCTTTCTGTGAGCAACATAGACTTTGCCTTCAACCTCTACAGACAGCTGGCTTTGAACGCCCCTGGAGAGAACATCCTCTTCTCCCCTGCGAGCGTCTCCTCAGCCTTGGCCACGCTGTTCCTCGGAGCCCCTGCGGCCAGCAGGGCCCAGCTCCTGGAGGGCCTGGGGCTCAACCTCACCGAGGTGCCAGAGGCCGAGATCCAGGAGGCCTTCCAGGACCTGCTGCTCCGGCTCCCTGTGCGGGACCCCCAGCTGCTCCTGACTGTGGGACAGCACAGTTTCCACAACCTGGGCCCTGGGGCCGGGCAGGACCCGGTGGAGGCCCAGAAATGCATCCACAAGTATGTAGAGAAGCAGACCCAGGGGAAGCTTGGGGCCTGGGTGGAGGAACTTAGGAATGAAACTGCAGCAGTCTTCATGAATCACGTGCTCCTCAGAGGTAAGAGGGTATATATCCAACATGGAATCTTCTTCTGGGGACTGGGCTCTGGTCCCACCGCAGCCCTGCTCCTTACAGGACCCAGAAAGCCTCCCCTGCTGACTGCGATACAGGAGGCCCACCAGATCCTCGACATTTCTGCTTGAATGCCCCCAGTGACAGGGAGCTCATCACCTATCCCATTCTAATGCTACTTATCGAGGTTTTTTTTTTTTTTTTTTTTTTTTTTTAAGAATTCTTCCAACTTTAGTGTGCATAAGTACTCCCTGAAGAACTTGTTTAAAATGCAGGTGTCCTGCATGGATCCCCAAAAGATTCTGATTTAAGGGGTAGGTAAGTCAGGGACCCAAGACTGTGCATTTGAAGCAGCCTTCCTCCTCCCCCCCACGGATGATTCTGCTGTAGGAGGCCCTGATCCTCACTTTGAGTAGCCCCTAAAGCAACCCAATCGAGGAGCACGGATGCCCTTCCTCCAGCAGGTCCCGGAAGGCATGAGTTACAGCAGGGAGCACCCCAAGGCAGGGAGATCCTTTATTTTTTCCAAAACAGCCAGTAAGGGTGCATGCCTGAGTCCACAGACGCATCCTGCCCTCCTCACACTGCGCATTGCTTTGCGGGTCCCCGGGGGGTGTTCACGCTTCCAACTCACTTAGCATCCTCCCGAGGAGGAGGCATACAAAGCTAAGATTAATGTTCCCACTTCACAGGTGAGAAGACAGGTTTTTAAAATGAAGAGATTTGCCTGAGCCACTGAGGCATTCCTCAAATACACACCTAGAAGTCCTTACCCTATGTTTTCTGTAAGTGTGTTTGCACACACACACACACACACACACACACACACATAATCGAGGCGTGAAGTCCCTATTATTGTGCCGGTCACTGTGCCTATTTATTTAATTTTTACTGAATTCTCCTCATGACCCAGCAAGGTGGTTACTACTGAGCCCACTTGAGAGACAGGAAAGCTGAGGCGCGGTGTGAGGCTGCCGCCTTGGACAGGGACGCCGGGCAGAGCCTCGCCTTCAGATCCACACGTCTTCAGAGCGGCTCGTGCCACGTAATCCATTTTTTCCCTTTCAAATCCGCCACCTGTGAAAGAGACCAAGGAGGCCAGAGAGCGAAATAGTGCTCACACCAGTATAATAGTATTGTGTGCCTGTGATAGCACTTACCCCCATTTTGCACACGAGAGACGGAAGCTCAGGGTGGCCCAGGGTTCGGTCCCCTGGGTCACACAGGTAATAAAGGACAAGCTGAGAGGGAGCTATGAAGCCGGGCGTGGCATCCATACTGTGGACTCCCCACGCCCACAGGCTGCCACGTGGGTGACCCCCGAGCCCATGCTCAGTTCTCTCCAGGATGACATCAGCGTCTCTCTCCCCTCAGCCAGGTGGGCGAGACCCTTTGACCCGCAGGGCACCCGCCCGAAGGAGTTCTTTGTGGACGAGCACAGGACTGTGCCGGTGCCCACGATGCGGCAGAAGGCCCGCCACCGCTTCCTGCACGACCCCGAGCTGCGGTGCACCGTGCTGCAGATGGACCACGCTGGGGACGCCACCACCTTCTTCATCTTCCCCAAGCGGGGCGCGCTGGGGCAGCTGGAAGACGCCCTGCTGCCTGAAACTCTGATCAAGTGGGACAGTTTGCTCAGGACAAGGTAGACGGCTCGCAGCAGGGGCCGGGGAGAGGGGTCCCTGCCTCCTTGCTCAGTCACCATGCAGCGCCCCCAGTCACTGTTACCCCAGGGTGCTGTTCCCCCCAGGGCACTGTCCCCCCCAGGGCACTGTCCCCAGCCTCCCTGCAGGGGTCAGGGTGGGGCCTGGTCGGTGGCGCTGGACCAGGAGTCGGGGGGCTGGTTCTAGTCCCAGCTCTGGTGCCAACCTGCGTGACCCCGTGACAGGCAGAGTTGAACAGTGGCGGACAGCGTGCGCTTTCGAAAGCTCTCTGTCTCTCTCTCTGAGAGGAGGGGCTCCAGGGGCAGAGAGACCAGAGGTGGGAGCGAGGGTGAGGGGGCCGCAGGCCTGCGGCTGGTCGAGGGCGGAGGCTGAAGCCTGCTGAGGCCCTTCCGTCCTTCCTTCCGGGGTTTCACCAGCAAACCCATTCTGTCTCTCCACAGGGAACTCGATTTCCACTTCCCCAAATTTTCCATTTCCAGCACCTCCAGACTGGAGCTGCTCCTCCCGAGAGAGACGGTGGGAGGAGGCCTCCCCGGGCAGCCCGGACTGAACATCTCTAGGGTAAACTGGGCATCAGGCTCCGGGGTGGTGGCAGGCTGTCCACATCCGTGGGCCGCTGCTGGGGGAAGATGCCCAGTGTCTCCTCACACTTGGGGGCTGCTGTTTCTGTAACTTTGCAGGTTACCGTGTGTTCTCTGCATTTATTCCACATTATTGCACCCTTACCACGGTCCCATGGGAGTAAGTCCCCATTCCTACCCTCAGGCGGCAGGCAAGGAAAGGGAGGGCAGGGATGGATACGCAGAGGAAGCTCCCGAGAGGGCATTCCTGCTCGTGGGCCTTGGACAAGCTGCATCAAGCAGGGACCGGGAGGGAACATGGGGACAGCCTGGGAGGAGACGCTGGTGCCACGGAAACCGAGAGTCCCTCATCTGGGTGGAGCGGAGGACTAGAGGGCCCTGGACACCACGCCGGTGACCCGGAACTCTATCTTGAGGCCAAAAGGGATGGACTCAGAGGTTTTAAGCGTGACCATACTTGTGCTCTAGAAAGATTGAGAAAGATCTGTGGAGGGGCACAGGTCAGCCGGGACTGAGGTTCCAAGAACAGAGGGCAATGTTCAGGGCTGGGGGCCCCCGGGGAGAAAACCACAGGAGGAGGAAGTGAGAGCCAGAGCGCGGGGCTCACAGCACCGCCAGCCTCACCTCCACGCCACCCACGCCGGGCCTCACTGGGCACTGCTCCGGGCCCGGCACCATGCCCGCGTCTCACAGAACATTGGCGAGGTGCCTGCTGTCATTCCCATTTCACAGGTGGGGCAACCGAGGCTGAGAGAGGCTAAGAAGACCGCCCCGGGTCACGGCTGCTAGTTAGTGTCAAGCCAGCACTTGAGCCAACTGAAGTCATTTAACATCAAAGGCCTACTTTCTTTTTATTTTTCTTGTCCTTTTTAAAAAAAATTTAAATATATTTTATTGATTATGCTATCACAGTTGTCCCACTTTCCCCCTTCACTCCCCTCCACCCTGCACACCCCTTCCCACCCACATTCCCCTCCTTTAGTCCATGTCCATGGGTTCTTCAGCTTCTACATTTCCTACACTATTCTTAACCTCCCCTGTCTATTTTCTACCTACCATCTATGCTACTTATTCTCTGTACCTTCCCCCCTCTTTCCTCCTCCCACTCCCCCACTGATAACCCTCCATGTGATCTCCATTTCTGTGATTCTGTTCCTGTTCTACTTGTTTGCTTAGTTTGTTTTTGTTTTTGTCTACTTTTCAGGTTTGGTTGTTAATAGCTGTGAGTTTGTTGTTATTTTACTGTTCATATTTTTGATCATCTTCTTTTCCTTAGATAATTCCCTTTAACATTTCATATAATAAGGGCTGGGTGATGATGAAATCTTTAACTTGACTTTATCTGAGAAGCACTTTATCTACCCTTCTATTATAAATGATAGCTTTGTTGGATAGAGTAATCTCGGATATAGGTCCTTGCCTTTCATGACTTGGAATACTTCTTTCTAGCCCCTTCTTGCCTGCAAGGTTTCTTTTGAAAAATCAGCTGATAGTCTAATGGGCACTCCTTTGTAGGTAACTGTCTCTTTTTCTCTTGCTGCTTTTTAGATTCTCTCCTTATCTCTAATCTTGGCTAAGGTAATTATGATGTGCCTTGCTGTGTTCCTCCTTGGGTCCAACTTCTTTGGGACTCTCTGGGCTTCCTGGACTTCCTGGAAGTCTATTTTCTTTGCCAGATTGGGGAAGTTCTCCTTCATTACATTTTCAAATGAGTTTTCAATTTCTTGCTCTTCCTCTTCTCCTTCTGGTACCCCTATGATTCAGATGTTGGGACATTTAAAGATGTCCTGGATGTTCCTAAGCCTCTCTTCATTTTTTTTGAATTCTTGTTTCTTCATTCTGTTCTGGTAGAAAGTTTCTTTCTTCCTTCTGCTCCAAACTGTTGATTTGAGTCCTGATTTCCTTCCCATCACTGTTGGTTCCCTGTAGATTTTTCTTCATTTCACATAATGTGACCTTCATTGCTGCCTGGGTCTTTTTTATACTGTTGAAGTACCCAGTGAGTTCCTGGAGCATCCTGATAACCAGTGTTTTGAACTGTGCATCTGATAGATTGGCTATCTCTTTGTTGCTTTGTTGTGTTGTTTTTGGAGCTTTAAACTATTCTTTCATTTGGGCCATATTTTTTTGTCTTGGTGTGCCTGTTACGCAGTAAGGGGCGGAGCCTTAGGTATTCACCAGTGTGGGGCAACCCATGTGGCTGCCTTGTGGTGCTATATGTGGGGGAGGGTCTGAGAGGGAACAGTGCCATTTGCTCTGCTCTCTGCCAGCTTTCAATCATTTCCCCCATTACCTACAAGCAAATTGGGCCCTTCTGGTGCTGATTCCCACGTGGGTGGGTTTGTGTATGTTCTAGGAATCTGTGGGTTTCTCCAACAAACTCTCCTGTGAGGCTGGGAGTTTCTCCCGCTGGTGCCTCAACCCCCACAGGTGTTTTCGATCAGAGGTGTTGAGGCTTTATATCTCGGAGGTGGAACCCTGCGTTGCGCAGTCTGTCTCACTCCCCAGTTGTTCTTCCTGGTTCATCTGCATGCAAATGTGGGACCACCTGGTCCTCCAAGCCGTTGTCTTGCCAAGAGTCCTCTCTTCCCAGCTGCCCGTCTCTGCCCCTCCTACCAGTCTGGGTGAGTGTTTCTTCTTTAACTCCTTGGTTGTCAGACTTCCATACAGTTCAATTTTCTGTCAGTTCTGGTTGCTTTTTGTTTTTAAATTTGTTGTCCTTCTTTTGGTTGTGTGAGGAGGCTATGCCTCCATCTTGGCTGGAAGTCCCTACATTCTTTTTCTTGAATGGCCCTGGGTCCCTGTGACCTCCTCGTCACACACATCCTAAAAGGGATAATGGAGGGCGAGTGAAGGAATGTGGGCTTTGAGGTCAAACAGACCCAAGTCCAAGCCCTGGTTCTGTCCTGTCCCGGCCATGTGATCTCAGGCCACACCACTTAGCTGAGCCTCGATGTCTGCATCGGATAACTGGGGGCCCTGGGCCCTGTCTGAGGGGATGGGGAGAGCCGGGTCCTCTGACTTTAGGTGAGGTGATCTTCCACAGACGGCGGCGATGACGAAGGTGACGTGTTGATAGAGTGAGGGAAGGTCCCAGGCATAGATGAAGGTCAGGGGCAGAGCAGAGAACAGAATAAGCATAACCTAGTGCAGGCATGGGAAGGCACGACAATGAACAAACAAACACACGCTTACCACGTCGGTGACAGTAGGTTCCCAATCTGAAGGGTGAACGAAGGATGGGTGGGCCGCTAAGTGAACGAATGGCTAAGTGCGGGGTGCACTGAAGGTCTGGAAAAAATGGTACAAAAGTCAAGGTCTGGTTGACCCCTCCTGGGGGGTCTGGTGACAACGCTGCACTTTCCTCGCAGGTCACTCACAAGGCTACAATGGCTCTGGATGAGGAGGGCGCCGAGGCCGCTGCTGCCACCAGCATCCAGCTCACTCCAGCGCCCCACCCTGACCTTGACCCCATACCCTCCCCAGACACTGAGTTCAGTCGACCCTTCCTGATGATGACCTTCCACACAGAAACGGGAAGCCTGCTCTTCCTGGGGAGGATTGTAAACCCGTTGGGGTGATGTGTGGAATGTGCCTGGGAGCAGGGCGGGTGGCGGGGGCGGGGGGACGCGGGCGGGGGGGGGGGCATAGTCAGCATCCCAGTCTCCTCAGGGCCTTGGGGGCCTCAGCAGGCTACTGGGGGCTCCTTCTTTGTCTGGAAGTGAAATGGGAAGTATTCCAAAGTGGCGATGGCCGTGGGTGCCCCTGCACAGGCTTCCTGCAGCTGCGAAAGGACCCCTGGCCCGCTCGCCAGGAGCCTCTGCCGCAGCACCTGGTGTAATGAGACAGCGCGCACACCCTGGCTCTGTCGTGTGGTTTTCATGGGGGCCTGCAGGGCGAGGGCAGTAAGGAGGGTTGAGGCTGTGCTGTTGTGCGAACATCTGCTACGCACCAGGTGCGTCGTACATTTTATCTCATGTTAAAATTAATTTCCACAACAACCTAACAAGATAAGCACTAGGTTGAACCATATGAGACTGATTATATCTGGCCTTTTCTTGTCTTACCCACACAAAAGGGCCACCTCATGTGGTTTCACCTGATATTAGTTCTCCCTTCTTCTGGCGGAGGCTCAGAACTTAAGGCACAGGCTCAAGGTCACGCAGCTAGTCAGTGGCCTAGCTGGGATTCAGGGGCTGTTTATTTCAAAGCCTGGACTCTGCATTTTTATCCATTTTGCTAAATCACTTTCTTACTTGCTTGCGTGCACAAATCCCCTGGCATCCTGGGCATCCTGGTACAGATTTTGATTCCACAAGTGTTGGCTGGAGTCTGAGGTCCATCGCTTCCCCACAAGGTCCCGGGATGCTGAGGCTGCTGGTCACATAATGACCATATGGGAGCAGCAGGTGCTAAATGCTCTGTCTCTGTGACCCAAGGAGGGGTTAAGTCGGTGTGGTCAGCAGGGCAGAGGAGCGGCCTGGCCCCTTGATGCATCCATGGGGCTGAGCACAGATTTGGCAACACCCTTTGAAGCCTGCTGGCAAAGCTAGCTTTAGGGTCACCTGTTAATGAGCATTTTGGGGGGAAATAAGTGCCCCAAGCCAAGGCTTTTTGCCCATTCTAGGCATATTGTGGGGGCTATGCTTCATGTCAGTAGTTGCAACTGTGACCTAGGCTGTCAGCTGGCTCCTGTCCCTGTGTCTCCAACTGCACAGAAAGGGTGACACAGGTTTTGGGGCCAGACTCACCCAAGACCAAACCCCGCCCCCAGCTCTCTAGATGCCACAGGGAGCGGTGATGGGGACTGCAGGCAGACACAAAGAGCCAGCCGAATGCCACTCAAGGGGCTGTGACATGTGATCTCATTAAGCCTTCATTTCACATTTACTTCCAGAAATAAAACTTTCTGACTTTTTTCTCTTCTCAAGTGAGAAGGTGCCCAACAAAGCACCGATGAGTCAGTAAAGTTGGCCTCCCCAGAAAGGGGAGCCCCAGAGCCACTGAGAGTATCCCCTAAAAAAGATGGTGAGCAGCCCCAAAGCGCTGGAAACTGGGTGTCTTAGTACATTTTGTTTTTTGAGGGTTGACAGTAGGGGGTTCCAAACCCGAATGCATATGAGGCCAGGTGGGCAGTAGGCAGGGATTGGGGAAAAAATAACAGCACAAGTTTAGTAGCAGATATCAGCTGACTGTGGTGTTGGGGAAACATAAGGAGTGGTGGGGACTGTGGTAAACTGGAAAGTGAGGCTTCACCTAAAGGGGTCACCCAGTGGTGGTCTGCCTGTGACCGTGGCTTAGAAGAAAAAAATTTAAATTTTGCCCTCATATAAAAGTGTCAGTGTGTCTGGTAGCCCTAGTTCACCCAGTGATCAGGGAACCAGGCTTCTAAATTGTCGGCCTGCTGTTCCTAGGGTGTTGTCTTCTTCTGGATGTTTGAAGACCACCCACCTATGTCTTCTTCACCTTCCAGCCAACAGGAAGGGGGCAAGGGAAAAAGGAGGGCAAACTCACTCCCTTTAAAGGTATAAGCTACAAATTATACATCTCTTCAGCTCTCCTCCTATTGGCCAGTATCTAGTCCCATGGCACACATAGCTGCAAGAGAGGCAGAAAAATGTCATTTCTATCTAGGGTGGCCATGTGCCCAGCCCAAAATTGGGAGTTCTCTTAGTTTAGAAGAATGGATGATTGGTTATTAGGGACCCTCCCACATAGCCTCTGTCTAAGCTCCTGCCGGTCTCAGTTACACCTTGCAGAAAGGTGTCCAAGGGTTGCTGGCTTTTCAAGTTTTGAGAGAAACTAAAATCCGGGTTTTTATGTAAAAAATATTTCCATTTTTGAATGTTGACAACACATTTGATTAAAAAAAAGAAAGAAAGAAAACAACCAAGCAGCCAACAATAAGTGAGGTCAATGAAGCAAGTACTGGACCCAGAAGGCAGCTGGTCAGAGTGGAGGGCAGTCTGCAGGGTCCCCAGGGCTGGCCCTGGGCCAAGGCGCCTTGGGTTAACCAAGGAGCCCCGAGGTGTGACCTGGACTGAAATCCCAGGCAAACGTAAGTCAGTACCCAGAAATGCCTGACCATGGTTTACAAAAAATGTGCAAGGCTCACCCTTTAGACGATTTCTGTCAATAGAGCCAATTTGTACGAAGGTAACTAGTACGGCAATGTCAGTGATTTTGCTGACATGAAGATGAATACGATCAATGTTACAGAGAGTATATGAAGATTTGGGACATATCCATGTCTTTATTTTGTTTCTCATCCGAACATGATTGGTCCTAGACACGGGCAAGAATGACTAAACTCGGTCATCTTCGGTACTTTGCTGATTTTCAGTCACGTAAAACTATAGATATATATAGAACCTTCAGCTCTTTTGTTTTGAAGGCCTTATCTTTCAAGGGATAAATTTAAAGAACTCTCTTTACTCAAGGACATTTTTTCATTGTGTTTAGAGACAGAGGAAGGGAAAGATTAGAGAAACGTTCATGTGAGAGAAACATTGATTTGTTGCCTCCCATGTATGCCTTGACTGGGAATCAAACCCACAACCTTTCAGTGTATGTGATGATGCTCCAACCAACTGAGCCCCACCAGCCACAGCTGAAGGGGTGAATTTTATCCAACAGTTGGTTTTAGCTTGACTGATAGCTTGTCAGTCTCTGGGTGCATATGGGAAGCAGTCCCTTTTTGTACTTTATTCCTGGAGGGCCTGGCTAGGAGGCAACCCATCTGTCCTGGCTAGGACCTCCCTTCTGTCCCTTCTGGCCATTCCCACCTATCTCTGAGCGGCCCTTCTCAAGACGCAGGCAGCCCCACACCTCTGTGAGGGAGGGACAGGCTGCTTTCCTGCTCAATGTACCTCACCTCCTCCCTCCCCAGTTTAAGGGACTCATTCCTGCTTGTCCTTCTGATCTGGCCACTCATCTGTCTCCATCCACAAATGACCTGGTCCAAGTCCCCAGGCGTCCACAATCCCAAAGCCGGGAGGGGCCCCTGGCTGTCTGGTGACGTGGTTCTCCATCCTGCGACCCGAAATCCCTGTGACAATGAAGTTCAAAGACTTTTCTGCCTTCTGAGACAAGCAAACCCCCCAGCAGCACAGGAAACATCGGGTTAGGTTGCCCTGCCTCACGTGGGGGAGCCTGACGCAGTCCCCCCCTGGGGGTGCTCACGTGGGGTCGTGCCCACCGGGGCCGAATGTCAGACAACCCCGGCTACGGTGGAGGGTGAATTGAGGACAGACCTAGCTCGACAAGGAGGAGAGGAGGCAGGGCGGCCCCGCAGGAGGACCCTGGGAGCCTCGAATCCAAGGTGGCAGCGTGATGCTGGCCGCTAGCTGTGTGACCGTGAGCAAACATGTCTGTAAAATGGAGCCTGGAATGATGCTGACCCCCTGCCTGGGGCCGTCTCAGAACCCGACATCCTCTCCAGTCCTCACTACAACCCTCTGAGGGAGAGGCTCCTTGTGTCTGGACAGTGGGACAAACTCAGGGACAGAGGCTTAAGTAACTTCCTCCTCTGAGTCCCCAAAAGGAGGCCATGTCTGCCCAGAAGCCCCCAGTGTGTGTCCCCCACACGTCCCCTGAGCCTCCCTCCTGGGCATCTTGGGTCTAGCATTCATCTCTTGTGCCTACAACACAGAGAACCACATCTAAGACACCTTTCAGGGGCCCGAGGCAGTGCCTGGGCCAGGATGGGCAATCGAGGGATGCTTGCTGGCTGGACCCGTGCAGACCCAAGCGGTCCCCACATGAGAGCAGAGGACAGGAATGGAGGTCTGGGAGAGAGAGAGGGGTGTGAACACAGCCCCATCCTCGGCCTTACACACGCGCGTGCACGCGCACACACACAGGGCAGGCTGGGGTAAGAGGGAAGGCAGGCCCCTAGTGGGGGACAGCCACAGAAAAAGGCAGCAGGGAGACAGGAGAGAAAATTGCATCGATTCCCAGAGCAGAGCAAGAAATTGTTTCCAGAGGCAGTTTGGAGCTGGCCCCCGGCCCCTACAGCCCCATTACTTAGCAGGTCTAGAGGTCCCCTTGCAGCTGCCAGGACCAGGAGGAGGTGGGGGACAGGCAGGGGTGGACGGGGCCTGCTGGAGAAAATCTCCCCAAACCAGGCTTGGCATCCAGGCCTCTGATTGCCCTGAGCCTGGGGGAGGGGTGGCAGAGAAAAGTGGTCCAATATGGTTTGGTCCTCACGCACACCCCCGATGCCCATCTGCTCATCATGAGAGGCCAAGCGGGTAACCCGAGAGTCCCAAAGGTGTGTCCCTAAGCAGGGGGCTCTGTCTGCTGGGACAGGGGTTGGCGAAACTCCAACACAAAAGCTCACGGGAAGCTCTAGAGGAAATGCAGAGCGAAGTGAGGGGACCCAGCGGAATCCCTCCCTTTTGTTTTCTTTTGTCCTAGGAAAAACGTTCAACACGAGACCTACCCTTTTAACACACTTTGAAGTGCACGATTCTGTATTATTATCATAGGGATAGTCCTGAGCAGCAGACTTCAAGAACGTCGTCATTTTGTATAACTACAAATTTATATCCATCGAATAACCATTCCTGCTTCCCCCTCCCCCAGCCCCTGGCATCTCCATCCAATTCTTTGCTCTCATGAGTCTGGCCACTTCAGATGCGTCATAGAAGTTGGCCACCCAGTCTTTGTCCTTCCGTGTCTGGCTCACCTAGCATCATGTCCTCCAGGTTCAACCACATGCCACAGATTCCGAGTTTTCTTCTTTTTTGAGGCCAAATAATATTGCACTGTGTGTAGAAGGTGAAAAGAAAACTTACAGAATAGGTGAAATTTATTCCCAGACCATGGAGCTAATAAAATATTACTCTCCAAAACACAGAGGGAACCCCTACAACACAATACCCCAAACACAAATAACCCTATTAAAAATGGACAGCTGTTCTCCAAAGAAGACACACAAATGGTCAACAGTTTCATGAGAAGATGCTCAGTGTCACTAATCTTCAGGGAAATGCACCTCGAAACCACAAGGAGGTATCATCTCACACCTGTTAGTACGACCATTATCCAAAAAGCAAAAGGCGAGCGTTGGCAGTGATGTGGAGGAGGCAGAACCCTTGAGCACTGTTAGTGGGAATGTAAGCTGGTGCGGCCGCTGTGGAAACCGGTACAGAGGTTTCTCGGTAAATTGAAACTGGGGTCAGCAGGTGGTCCAGCACCCCCACCCCAGCAACCCCCAACCAGAAGGGTTGAATCAAGATCCCGGAGAGACGCCTGCTCTTTCACATTCACTGCAGTGTTACTCACAGTAGCTGAGCGGTGGAGACCCCCTGAACGCCCGTGGAGGAGTGAATGGGTAGCAAATTCCCCCCATTCCTGTCCTGTTTCAGTCTTCAGTGTCAAATGTTAGGGCAGGCAAAGATCCCCAGAGTGTGTCCTCCTGCACTTTTCAAACGAAGCTTCTCTGAGGGGCAGAGGGGCCAGCAGGTGGCGCTCCATGCCCCCATCCCGCCCTGGGTTGGGCAGCTCTGCTCCCTGCTCCCAAAGTAAGATCTTGGCTAAGAAAGAGGTTGTACTGCTAAAAATGTTCAAAATGTAAATGATTCTTAATGACATCAACTGTTGATATAGAATTTAATTATTTTCCCAGGGAGGGGAAAATGGCAGGAAATGTCCCAGGGTCTCATGGCCAGAGGGGGTTCAAGGCCAGCCTGCGGCCCTCAGGCCTCTGGGTCAACAACCCTGGGTTCTCTCTCTCTCTCTGCCCTTCCTTCCTCCCTCCCTCCCTCCTTCCCTCTCCCCCTCCTCCCCCTTCTTCTTTCCTCTCTCTCCCCCTCCCTCCCCTCTTCTCTCCTTTGCTGCATAACCTTGAGTGAGTCCCAGAACTAACTTCTCTTACCTCCTTGTAAGAAAGGGTCATTTAGCGCCTCCTTCATGGGGTACTTGGTGAGGCACCTGAGTCACCCACCCTCAAGCACTTAGGAGCATGTCCCCACGGCTGCCTCACAGGGTCTGGCTGCTGTTACCTGGGCTGGGGGCCCGGAGACCCAGCTCTGGCCCCAGCTCAACCATGAACATCTCACCCCTCTCCATTCCCCACTCTCTCATCTGCTCAGCAAGAACGTCGGCCCAAAGCCGGGGTTTTCACCTGGCCCCAAACGAATCATCTGGGAAAGTTTTTTAAAAGTGTTGACCCCCAGGCCTCACTCCCACGGCTTCTGACATCACTGGTCTGCAGGGGCGTAGGCGCCCGCGCTTTTTCAAAGGGCGATGCTCATGAGCCACCAGAGTGGAGAGCCGCTGCTCCAGCCAAGTTCAACCCCTTGTAGCTCTAATGCACTGTGGATGAACTCGGCTCTCTTCCAGAAATACCTGATAACCACTATCAGGTTTGAAGCCCTCGTAGGTGTTCCGTCTCTGGCCCAGGGATGCCTTTGTACGTTTCGCCACCTCGGAAGTGCCCGGTGTAGCCTAAGTTGGGAGTTTTCTAGTAAATTTTTCCTTGATAATAACCTGCCTCCATGTCGCCAACTTTCCAAATAAACCTACTTTGTAAATAACAATCATATAGCTCAAGTTCATTGTCCTGGGATCTTACGCTGGTTAGATAAGGGGAAAGAAATACCTTTAAGTGACTCTGGCTTACCTTTGTGTTAATGTTGGGTCATACCTGTTCCCCTCTACCTTTGCCTCCTGTTTCATGATTGGAAAGGGGGTTGGAGGAATTAATAACTTTCACACGTGCAAAGAAAGCTAAAGAAAAAGGAGGAGAGACGAGAGGGAGGAGGAGAAGGAAAGAGAGGGAGGGAGGAGGGGCTCCTTTTCATACAACAGCAACAGTTATGGCAAATGCATTAGTCCAGGACCTCACTTGGGGAATCCACACGCTCTGGATGGAGAAAAAGGGTTAAATGTTGCTGAAGAACATAAAGAAGATTTTTAAAATGGGAAGACGCAGCACAGCCTTGAATACAAAGATTGGGCAACAGCTCTTCCCAAGCTAAGTATACCTTACTTAAATTCACACCTAACTTCAATAGGAACTCAGCAAGATTCTAAAACCCATGTGAAATGATAAATAAGCAAGAATGGTTAGTGAAATGATGAAAATGTGAAGAATGTTGAGAGAGGACTCTCTCCCCACCTGATGTCGAAACATATAAGATCCCCAATTTAAATTATGTAATTACAATTTGTTAATTATAAAACATGTCATTAAAACCATATGGTACATGAAGAGGCAGGCTAATCAATGGAACACAATAGAAAATCGGCAAATAGCCCCAAATACGTAACGGCGTCTAGACTCCGATGAAGAAGTCATTTCAAATCAGTGGAGAAAAGGTGTATTTGTCATTAGGCAGAGTTGAGACAGCAAAGTTGCCATCTGGAAATAAGACGTTGGATCTGCAATTTTCGTAGTACTCATTGCGTCTCTTCACAAATATTCCGCTTTTCCTCTCCTTCTAACCACGTGAGTGGCTTTCACCCGTGAAATGTGAGCAGAAGCCTTTCCCTTCAGAGGAAGCCTTTAACAGCCAGGGAGTGACTCACCATATCTCTCCGTCCAGGCCCCAGAGACCCGCAAGGTCCCCAGAACTGTGCTCTGTCCGCCTGGGTCCGAGAGTCCCCAGCTAACCCCAAAGAAACATGGATTAATGGCGAGAAATGAGCCCCTGTTGTTCTCAGCCACCGGGATGTGGGGTTCTCTGCGCCTGCAGTATGTATACGCCCGTCCTGTCTCCTTCACAGCACCCACCAGGGTAAGTCAGTGGACGGTGAAGACTTCCTTGTGAAGAGCGAAACCCTGGAAGTGCTAGAAGAAATCATGAGAGAATTATTTAAAACCTTGGTGTAAGCGATACCTTTCTAAGAAAAAAAAACCCAAAAGCCACTTTTTAATGATTAATAAGTTTGCAGGCAAATAAAAAATTGCTGTGTGGCTAAATGCTGCTATAAGCAAAGTCAAAATAAGAAGGAAAAACTGGGGGAATACCACTCATATCATTGGAAGAGGGCTAATTTATTAATATACAAAGAGTTCTTACAAATCAACAAGAAAAAGACTAAGGACTGAATATGAAAATGGACAGAAATATTAATCAATGTTCATAATACAGCAAATGAGCTTGGTTCTTAAACTTATAAAAATATGCTCAACTTTACTCAGCTTAAAAGAAACGCAAATTAAAACTATAAATGAGAATCTCTGTTTCATCTGTCAGATTGGCAAACATCAAAAAGTTGATGCTGTATTAATAAAAGTGTAGGAAACAGGAACTTTTGTATATGCCTAGAGCAGATATAAATTGGAACAGTCTCTGGGAAGGGATCTCTGATAATATCTCCCAAAATTACAAGCACCCACAGGCTTCAACCCTACAGTCCCATTCTAGGAATTTATCCCGAATAAATGCTTCTCCCAAGAGCACATGCAGATGCCAACAGAAACAGGAAAAGATGCTCCACGTCACCAGCCATCAGGGAAATGCAAACCTAAACCACACTGAGGTATCACCTCACACCTGTCAGAATGGCTGTCATCAGCGAATCAGCAAACAGCGAGTTGGCCAGGACGTGGAGAAAAGGGGGCCCCTGTGCGCTGTTGGTGGGAGTGTAAATCAACGCAGACACTGTGGAAAACTATGGAGATTCTTCAAAAAATAAAAATAGAGCTGCCATATGATCCAGCAATTCTGCTTCTGGGTATTTATCCAAAGAAAACAAAAGCACTGTTTCGAAAGGATGTATGCACCCCGACGCTCACTGCAGCATTGCTTAGTAAAGACGATGTGATACGTGTGTACAACGGAATGTTATTGAGCAACCAAAGAGAATGGAACGTCGCCATTTACAACTGCGCGGGTGGACCTAGATGGCATTGTGCTAAGTGAGGTAAGTCAGACAGAGAAAGACGAATACTGTATGATACACTTATACGTGAAATCTAAAAAAAAACAAAACAACAAAATAACTGAGTATACAAAAAAAAAAAACCACCCATAGATATAGAGAGAATAAGCTGATGGTTGCCAAAGGCCATGGGCAGGGGATGGGAATAAAAATAAAAATTAAATGAAATTTAGAAAATACTCCAAAAAATAAAGTCAAAAATAAAAATTGAAAAGAAAGAAGAAGAAAAGAACCTTTTTGCCTATCAATAAGCGACAGCTTCCTTAAATGACACTCCGGTCATACAATGACCATGTGTGGACAAAATCTGAGTAAACTCCTCGTGACTCTTTGGGGACTGACATGGAAAAACCGCCAGGTTATATTGTTGTGACTGCACGGAAAGGGCAGGGAGCAGAAGGCGGGGTATGATGCATCTGAGCCCGAATAAAATAGTTCTGGGGAAACTGTTCAACCTTCTGGAAACGTGCTTGTCTTTGGGGAAGAGACTGAATGCTGGGGAGAGGTTTGGAGGAAGATTTTATTGTATGCATGTCTTTCGCTCACTCTCAATTTTGAACAAGTGGAATGTTACCTCTTCAAAGAACAACTTTAACTGAGGGGGGGGGGGGCGGAGCACAAAAACTCTCCGGGGTGACTGGTTCTCCAGGGCCCACCAGCATGATCCCACGGCTAGGACCCATCCAGCAATGACATGAAGTGTTTATGCGTGTCGGAGCATTGGAAACAATTACGTAACCCTACGTGCCTCCAAAATTTCATACCGAGAAGGTTCAAGGCAATTGACCACAATTTCCCTGCTGTGCAGGGTTGCGTGTGTTTCAGAACTGGAAGACATTACTTCGGAAAAGCTAAGACCCAAGAATGTTTTAAAAGGTCACTCTAATTCTGTTTCAGCCAAGAGACGGTTTTTTTCTAACTGGAGCTATGAAACTGCTCTAGAACTTCAGATGGATTTCGTGTCTTCTTACCTTAGGCAGACACTCCCATAAGGATTGCTCTCATGGCCTCCTTTGGCATGGAGAGGACCCTGATGCCTCTGCCCAAACGGAGAGTTTTATATCTACCTAAGCCACGGGCTGTGCCTGGGAAAAACGAACCTGATGTCACCTGGGCGGGGGTGCGGAGATGATGCATCAGGGAGCTGGGATGCTTTAGCAGGGGCTGCGGGGCAAACTGGGCTTCCTGTGCAGAGGTCTGCCCCAACCCTACGTTGCCCACTCCGAAAATGTTGGGCATAGGGTCAGCCTGAGAAAGAGCTTTCGAATCAGGAAGACCTGGATTTGAACCTGCCACATTCCAAAACCATCCCTGCCAAGAGGCTGCGATGACAGCGAGGGGTTCCCCATAGAGCAGACACTGGAGAGCCAGGCCCACGCCCATGACAGTATTTGGTTGATGAGCATCCCAGAAGCACCCTGAGGACAGGAGACCCGGGGAGTGTCTCCGATTTAATGAGCCCCACAGAAGTTTCCTCGTCAGCTGCCTAGAAGAGAGGAGTACCACCCACACCCACTTCCTAGTAAGGATGGGTGACAAATCTCCAGCCAACTGGATGGGGCTCCGGGGCCACATGAATTTAAATTTTGAAAATAAGATAATGTAACATTTGTTGTCCACCTGAGTTAGCGGAGTAAAATAATTACCTACTATATTTTTACTGTTATCATTATTTGGTTAATAGTTTGTGGGGAGACTGTCTTTGGGGTGTTCTCCTCTGCTGACCCACCTAACATTGTATGTCCATCCACAGGACACACTTGTTCAGAGCTGGTGTTTGCCTGCCACCCGCCACTCAGCCCTGCCTGTCACTGTCCGTCTACACCCTGTGGGAGCGTTGATGCGCTTCCTGACCCGTGCTGGGTCACGGGTCCAACAGTGCTCCCAGCCACTCTCCCTTAGCCCCACCCTCTATTCCCTTATCGGTCGGTCCCACCCATTCCCACTTCTGCAAGCTGTAGCCCCAGTAGGTGACCAAGATAGTATGAAAGGGTCACTCATTTGCCCACCCAGAGAAGCCGAAATCTCAACTAATTGAGTCACATAAGGTAGATCCAATCCACTGTGAGAGTTTCTTTAACTTGGAGTTGCGCATCTCTAAGTGAAGAACAATGTATCTAAGAACAACGTTGATTGAGAATTATTGACCCCATGTGTTGGAATAAGAACTATTTTAAGCTAATTTTAGTGTAAGTGTATATACATCCTGGATACTCACTGGGGACTTGTCGTGGTCCCCGTGGGCGCTGAGAAAGCTTAACCGGGAGGGCGAGAGAGCAGCTGGTCACAGTCGGTGCCTGTGCCACGCATTCTCCACCACGGGGCTGGGAATTCTCGCTCTGTCCTTTTGCGCTTGGGGGTGATCTTGGTGGGAACCCCTAAGGCTAAGCGCTCACCACCTGCACTTGGAAACGCTCACGTTCCTGGCAAAGGGCATGTTACCGGAGGCTCCATGCCATCTCCTTTGTCTCTTAAAGTGCCGGTTGCCCCTTGTAGGTCATCCACTGGACAAACGGGGGGCTTCTCCTCGCCTCTTTTTAAGCTCTGGGGATGGCTTTCCTTTCTGTGGCTACCTACACAGTATACACATCTACGTACACATGCACATACATGTGCACATACATCTTTTTTCTATCCGTTTGAAAGTCAGTTGCAGACATCAAGACACGTGTATATACACATACACACACACTCACAGACACTTGCACGTGGTGTGCAAGCGCACACACACTGGAATATACTAAAGAGCACCGAGGTGGCATCCCTGACTCCCAGCCCCAGCCCACACGCCTCCTCTCATGATGGACACTGTTCAGGGCCCGGGGAAACAGAAATGTGTCTCCACGGTTTTTGCCCCATGTTGTCAAAACAGAAAATAAGTGTGTCCAGATGCTGGGCAGGACCGTGGGCTGCGTCCCTGTTGATTTTGGAGACAGAGGCTGCTTCTGAACGTGGGCAGGCTTGAGTGCGTGGGTAAGAAGGAAGCCTTGTCCACCCTTCCTCTCCGAGAGCGAGAGCACCGCAGATTCTTACGTGGTGATGTGTCGTTTTCCAGGAGTCCTAACGTTCATGCTTCTGCTTCTTTACGTGACGGTGTGTGCTTCTGGAGATACTCACCAATTAGCACGATGTTCCCAAATGGTTGCTCACAGCAGCTGGAGAATGTTTGGTATTACATAATTGCTATTACTCCCAAATCTGCATAACATAGGCCTAGACAAACCCACATGACACTTAGGGTAGGTTTTCACATTGCCAAATACGCTAGACTTGCAAAAGGTTTTATATTTATTGGAACATTTAGCCCTGGCTGGTGTGGCTCAGTGGATTGAATGCTAGCCTCCGAACCAAAGGGTTTTGGGTTTGATCCCCGGTCAGGACACATGCGTGGGTTGTGGGCCAAGTCCCCATTAGGGGGCGTGCTAGAGGCAACCACACGTGGATGTTTCTCTCCTCTTTCTCCCTCCCTTCCCCTCTGTGTAAAAATAAATAAATAAAATCTTTAAAAATACAAAACAACATATTTAATAATATTAAAATTAAAAATATGTTGTGCTATATCTGAGTAGTTCTCATTTAAAATTTTATATTAACGATAACCCACATTCTGTCCTTTAATAAAAGATAATTGTAAATATTTTGGAAGAAAGAAACAAGTAGGAAACATCAACAGTTTTTAAACTTTTTGTCCTTGATATTTTTTATGACATTCTATGAAAACATATTCACATTTTGCACACGTTGAATTCAATTACATTTATTTTTCAATACTTTAGCTCGTTACTCTCAATAGAGAATATTGTATGATAACTTGGATCATAGTGACATAATCTGCAATTTTGCTGAAATGAAGGAATAAATGAAGAAATGAAAGTATTTTTTGAAATGAATGTATAGCGGTTTAAGAGTTTTGTCTTTATAGACAACCGCTGATATCCATCATCAGAACACCCACACATGCACTGTAATAATTAAGTTCTTCCTCAAATATTTTGCCAAGTTTTAATCATATAAAAATCATAGCTTTACAGATTATTTGCTTTGTCATTGTACAGGTATATTTGGCAAGGCAGGCCAGAGTCTGCCTGTGGCTTACATGCATGTGTTACTTAGTGGCTTGTAAGTTTGGTTTACAGCTTTTGAATGTTTAGGCACATGGTGGGTGGGCTCCTATTTATACTCCGACCGCAGGGTCCGTATTCGGTGACTCACTGTAGGTCCCACAAAAGTTGGAGCAGCCCGCACACGCAGGCCTGCAGACGAACAGGTACCCACACAAAACGTGAGCGGAAAAACAGGTAAATACCCGCAAGCCCCAGATGAAATTAGTTTGTAACAATGCCTTAACAGCAGGTAAACTGTTAATTGAGTAAAATTCATTCATGAAAAACAGTCTTCACGAATGCCGTCGGTAAAAGGCATTTGATAAAATGTGGTATTTCTTTTCGATTTACCATTTCTGAAACCTTGTAGGAACTCAGGAAGACTAGAACATCGAACTTCATCTTCCATTTGATGGTGAGGCGCCACAGAGACTGCCATTAAATTTGGGCGATAAAAGGGTGCTGGGAGTATTTTATTGTCCACGTTGTTCTTGAATTCCCACCCAGTGCAAGTGTCTATAAAGTAGAAATAACATATTATTTCTGGACGGGAAGATGAAGCCAGGTATTTTTAGACAGTGTGATATATCAAGAAAGCCCAAGAGAATCATCCGAAAAGCTATTTAAAGTAATGGGAGTTCAATAATATGGCCAGATACATGGTAAATACGCCAAAGTCAATCGCGCTTTTTATACACCAGCTATAACAGAGGAGCAGGCACGGGGCAAGCGGCGGCCGCCGGAACTCCTCCACGCAGGGCGGCGAGCAGACGGCAGCGGGGCTTTCAACGGGTCCGTCTGCGCAGAGCAGCCCGGGCCTCAGCTTCTTGTTCTCGGGGACGGGAGTGTGACTTCCCTCTGGTACAGGGAGGATCCCTGGCACAGGGCTCTCCCCTCTGGTTTAAGAAAAAGAAGGAAGGTCCACGTGTCTTTTTCTCAACTTTGCTGTGTTGCCAGCGCCTGTAACTCCAACTAGTGAGTATGCTGGATTGGCACATCTCGGTGGCACAGTTGCTAGGGTAACTACGCCGCTATCTAAAAGGGAGAAGCAGCCGCTCTCGCTAACACCAGCCAGCGCTGCCCGGAGCTTCCGAGCCCCAGCTGAGGAAGTGGTGGTGGGTCGGGGAGGCTCTCACAAAGCAGGTGGCTTCCTGGTGACAGAAGCTACCTGGTCGGCCCATTTGAAGCCGTTGGGTTTGTGCTATCCATGCCACACCACAGGACAGGGCGCGCTGAGACAGCCTGGAGGCCAAGGGCAAGGGTGAGAGATGTGTCCAGCAGCATGAAGTGCAGCTGCAGGTTCCCTGGGGGAATGGCTAAGATTTCTGCAGCGGCATCTGGCGAGAACCATGCTCAGTGAGTGTCACCGAGCCCAGACCACCCCTGCTCTGTCCGGGGGAACCTTTCTGCACCTCACCTTCCCCCACTCTTTCCCTCACCACTGGAGCAGCAGGAAGGACGCCTAGGGAGGCCCAGGAGAGGGAGGAGGCTGCCCAGGCGCCCCAGGTCCGCCACCGGAGTGTGCAGGTGGGGCAAGGAGGAGTTTGCCCTTGGGTGGAATTCAATGTTCTTCTTATTGCACGAATAAATTAAACAAAGGAATTGTTTTTGTTTTTTTTTTTAAGCTAAAAGCAGACAGAGGACAATTTATTATCCAGGAGCAATCAGAAAAGCTATGAGATAGGGCTGGCCTGAGATAGCACCCAGGGGTAGAGAGAGAGGTGACCGTCTCTACCTTCATGCACCTGTGCATACTTTCGCAGGGGTGTGGGGACAGCAAGGGCAGGGGTAGTAAGAGGGACCACAGTCTTTTCGTTCTGGATGCTTTCGTCTTTGGGGAATGAATGGGTACACAAGTACCCACTGAGGAATCACAAAACAACGTATAAGAGTATGCACACACACATATTACATACATGCACCATATGTGTTCTCCCTCTTAAAGGCCTCCCTTAGGTCTTTGGCCCTGACCCCCACATCTAGGCATCCCTGGCTTCTGGAACCATCCCATAAACCTTTGCCACCTTTGAGCCAAATTCTGGTCAGCCTTGACCCAACCCAGCAGCGCGGGCGGAGGGAGTTGGAAAGCCAGACAGGAACGCAGGGAGACAGACTGGGCTGGGGCATCCGAACGCCGTCTTTCTCTCCTTGCTGTTGTATAAACACTGTCGTTTGCCGTTAACTGTGAAGACAGCGTTGATTAAAGAGCCTGCATGACAGCTTCGTGGAAAATACGCTTGGCTCATTACGCAAATATCCAAGGCCTCACTTTTAATTACTCATTTAGTGCCAGATTAACTCCTCGTCGCCGCCAACGGCATGGCCTTTCTCCTGGAGAGGTTGGAAGAAATCAGGGGGAAACTGGAGGAGCCGGGGCCTGCCGCCCATTCCCCAACTCAGCTGCAAGAGCAGGGTCCCCATGCAGCGGAGGGGCAATATGGACCCGGGAAACAGACCCACCTCCTGTTGGGTTCTTTTCCTTTGGGGTTAGCCCCACATATTATTCTAGCTGGAAAGACCCCCTGGAAGACTGTTTTCTTTGGTGAATCCAAAGAAAGTATGCATGGTGAATGTGAGCTCACTTGGAAGCCTCAGATCGCTGAGCAAGTGAGGACTTCCAGATGCCTTTGCCGTGGGCAGCATGAAACTCTGTGACATGGACTTGGCCGTTTATTCGGTTCCTTTGCGCACGCGCCCAGGGTACCAACTGTGTGTCTGCTCGCCGCTGTCCGTGTTGGTCAGAGCTGGAAAAAATGTGGCCGCTGACCCAGAAACTCCATCCAGGGGGAAGACAGACATGAAAATTGATCAGGGCAGTTGGCTTCAGTGGGTGCTGGGACAGAGGTCTGCACAGGCCCCGCAGGGCACAGACAAGGGGGAAGGCAACGGGAGGAAGTGGGAAAAGCTCTGTGCAGGGCGCTAGATCAGAGATTACTGGGCAACAGGGACAAGAGGTAGCCTTGAGAGGGTGTCGGGCAGTGAAGAGCTGTAAGAAAGTTCATGGGCCTGGAAAAGGACCAATGTGGATATGGAGGGTGTGTGTGGTGCTCCTTAACGTCCCAGAACCTTTGAACTCTTTTGCTCTGTTTAAGAATGCCCCTCTACCCTGGCTGGTGTGGCTCAGTGAATTAATTGAGTGCTGCCTGTGAACCAAAAGGCCACTGGTTCGATTCCTGGTCAAGGCACTTGCCTGGGTTACGGGCCAGGTCCTCAGTTGGAGGAGTGTGAGAGGCAACTGATGGATGTATCTCTCACACATTGCTGTTTCTCTCCCTCTCTTTCTCTCTCCCTTCTCCTCTCTCTAAAAGTAAATAAATAAAATCTAAACAACAACAACAACAACAACAACAAAAAAAAACCAATGTCCTTCTTAGGAATCCTAGCCTTCCCAAAATAAAACCCAGCAATTCTATTTCCCAGCTTCCCTTGAAGCTAGGGGACAACCATGTGACCTTGAATCCACCAATCAGATACAGCCACGGGAGGCTTTATTTGGAAGCCAATGATAATGATGAGAGATACCTTGTAGACTTGCCTTGCTGACTCCATCCTGCTGAGTGTGGTAATACATAGTGCCCAGCATCATCCTCACCTGCTTTTTGTCTGTTCTGCAGCTGTGGTACTGGTGCTCCGCTGGGGCGAAATGCGCCCCCATTGCTCCTGCCCATGAGCCTCCAAGCCTGTACCTCTGGCGGCCCTGGAGAGCCTGCCAGCTGCCAATCTCCTTTTACAACCCCCTTCTCCTCTTTAAACCAATTAGAGGGACTTCTGTTGCTTACAACCAGAATTCTGATTGGTACAACCCAGTGGCTTCCCACTGGGCACTGCAGAGATCTTATAATTTCGAGGAACTTCCTTGGGGCTGATGTAGGGGCTTCTGTGACATCTCTACCCCCAGCTGCTCTACTTCGATCTCCTTCACACACTGAGCTTCCAAACAAAGATTGTAGTCATAAAACAATAACAATAACAATAACATTTATTGAGCACTGGCTACTTTTGGGTGATGTGTGGCAGGTGGAGAGAAGGAAACAGACAGACAGATAGCTCCTGGGCAGATCGCTGGCCTAGTCATGGACATGAGGAGGGCAGGGACACAGAGATGGGGCATCAGGCGATGTCCGCAGGGGTTATCTGGGTCACCCATCACCAAGTATCTTACTGATTTCAACAACAGCTAAATAACACAAATTACTCATTCTAATTGTCAGCCTTGGTTATCAGCTGATATCAGAGCTGCCATCAAACTTCCAGCAAGGACGAGCAGAACCAGGCCTCATATTGGCGGGGATGTGCTCGGTTCTGCTGTGTTAACCGTCAACCCCGCAGTCTCAGCAGCTTATCAGGAAAGCGTGCTCCGTGGGTATGTCCTCTGAGGTCAGCTGAGGACTTGGGCTCCACTTCTCCACCTTCAGTGGCTCCATCTCAATCATCGCTGGTCACATTGTAGAGGGAAAAACAGCTTTGGCAGCTTTGGAAAAATAGCTCAGGCCAGCAATTCCATCTTTCGCCCACAAGTGACAAGGGTTATGTCCACTCACACTGATTGGCCAGAACCAGTCACCTGACCCGCCCGACTGCAGGGGGCAGGAAGTTCCGCCATGTCCCTGGGCAGGGGAGAGAGGCAGGCTCCTCCGAGCAGCAGCAGACATCAGGGCACATTCTGCCTGAAGAGTGGTGTGCTGGCGCCCTGCACCTTGACTTTGTGTTGGTTAATATGGTTGTGAGTTATTCGTGCATCCTCTTCTCTGGCTGATTGTGAGCTCCTCAAGGGCCCAAAGGCCTGGCCCACTCTGCCCTTCCCTGTGGTAGCAAATCCTCGCATCAATCCGGGTCCACGGGTTGAAAATTCATCGCACTCTGCACTTTTTCCCTGTGTACATTCTATTTCAATTTTTAAAAAAAGTCAGATCAAGAAGGTAAGGAGTCACACACTCCGGCAGGGTGAAATCCCTCTTATTATCCTGGTCTCAGGACTTTGGGATGGTCCCAGTCACTCCTCATCTCAGCCACTTAGGGGCTGTCACTGGTCCTCAGTCTGACAGTCAGTCAAGGAGCAGGGCCAACCCAGCCTCCACCCTCATCCGTTCTCCATGGGGAAACTCTCCATTCCCGCTGAGGCCAAAGGAAGACCCCGCCTGGGCAGTGCGAGGCTCTCAGGGTACAAAGTCCATCAGCTGGAAGCCTGGGTGAGGAGACACCGTTGTCCCCTGGCCTGTGCTCTTGGGACCTGCCAAACATCTGCCCCCTCCGGGATGACTTTTCCAGGGTCAGCCTATTATGAACGAATCCTGACTAATTCGGTCACCCTCCCATTTCTCAAGTATGATTTGTGGCTTAATTGCAGCAGGAAAAAAATAATGAAAAGTGCACAGCCCGAGCCATATCCATAATTCATAACCTCAATAAAACCCTTGGCGCGCTGTTGTGACTTATGGCAGTCTGAGAGGTGTGCACCCTGGGGCCAGAGGAGGGCCCAGATGTTTCCGTTATAGAACATTTTCAAGTTCACGGGCTGGAGAAAGAATCCAGGCTTCCCAACTATTATGGCAAAGTTCAGCTCTGGTTGGAGGCCAAAGCCAGAGCTTTGGCTCAGGGTCCTGGGGCCCTGGAGAGGTTGTGCTCAGGCTGCCCTGAAAGCAGAATGTGGGAGAGGATACAGCCAGCACCTCAGAGGCAACCTTGGAGCATCTCAAGCCCCTTGTCACGCAGGAGGCTGGCCTGCACTGGCCCCAGGAGAGCATATGGATGCTGTATCAGTTAAGGAGTGAGGCTGTGAGTGATGGAAAGTCAAGGTCAGACAGCTTGAGCCATAAAGGGAATGTTTTGGCTCTCATAACTGAAAAGTCCAACAATTGTTTGAGCTTCAGGTAAGGCTTGATCTAGGGGCTCAAATGATGTCACCAGGGAGAAGGCATCTCCCATTGTTCCTCTCTGCCTCCCTCTGTGGGCTCCACAGTGCAGGGTGGGAAGCAGAGAGAAACCACTGGCAGTTCCAGGGTTTCTCCCTCAAGACTCAGACTCTACACAAGTGCCAGACCTCGCAGCCTCGGGGGCTGTGTCTCTTCCCCCAAGTGTTGAACAAAGACCCCCACTGCCACGGGCACCCACCGGGTCAGGTGTTTGTTCTTGAACAAACTAGCATTTGAGCCCTGGCTGGTGTGGCTCAGTGGATTGAGTATTGGCCTGCAAACCAAAAGGTTGCCAGTTTAATGTCCAGTCTCAGGCACATGCCTAGGTTGCAGGCCAGGTCCCCAGCAGGGGGCATGCAAGAGGCAACCACACGTTGTTTCTCTTCCCCTCTTTCTCCCTCCCTAAAAATAAATAAATAAAATCGTAAAAACAAAAACAAAAACAAAAAAACATCTAGCATTTGAGGGGTTGGTAAGAGGGAAGAACACATGGACTAACACGGGCCGAGCAGGCAATGAAGGCTGACTTCACATACATCAGACATTTGAAAATGGGGAAGGCTGGTTCTTAATGGGGAGGTTTGTCTTCCCCAAAAAAGCAGAAATGGATTCACTGGGAAGATAGGGGGCAGAGGTCTGCTCCGTAGAGCCGGCATGGGCTAGCAAGTTCCAGGGGCCAAATTCCACCCTTGTTTTTGTAAATGAAGAGGCGTGCCGCTCATTTGCTCCTGTGTTGTCTGAGGCTGCTTTCACTCTCCAGTGGCCATTTCGTGACAGCGACTGAGTCCATCTGGCCCAAAAAGCCTAAAATAGTTACTATCTGGCCTTTTACAGAAAATGTTCTGGAGTTGACATAGAGGAAGTTTCATTTTAATGGGGACCTTCTGGGGCTATGGCTGAACACAAACGCTAGACATTGCCAGGGTCCAGACGCTCTGAAATCATAGTTAGCACCTGCTTCTGCCTGCTGCTCAGACTCTGGCTAGGGACCTAGCTGGGGCCAGGTCTGCAGGATGCAAGGATGGGTGGATTGGGGCGTGGCCAAGCACAGCCAGGTCAGGAGGAGGCACCCTGTCCTAGACGCACTGGCCAGGTGACTTTGGGCAGGTCACAGGCTTTCTCGGGCAGATCACATGGTTTTCTCCGCTAGGTGGAGGATGAGAGAGCTTCCAGGGTATCAGGGCTAACAGTCTGTATTTTTCTGGGAAGTGCCCTAGAGGGAGCCCCTCTCTCCTCCTCTTTCCCAAATCTGTCTGCAGGAGGCAGAACTCATCACCAGGGGGCGCTAAGAGGCACTATCACAGCAGGGCAACAGGAAGTGGAAATGCTGTGGTAACACTGTTTATACAACCCTCACCCTCCTGCAGGCCTTACCTACCAGCTGAAATAGTAATCACCTGCTGGAATATTCTCTTGCCTTGCTTTCGCTTAGTTGTGGCCATTCTTTACTGGTAGATCAAAAGTCTCAGATCCTCCTAATCCTAATAGACTGGAATGCAGGACTTCGGCAGGATGGGATGGCTGATTCCCACTTACCAGGTTGTCCCCATGTTCACAAACACGTATGTGTGTGGCAGACCTTTCTGCACGGCGTGGGCCCAGCTCCCTCTCGGAGATGCACAGGACCCACGCCCACAGATAGGTTCTCTCGTGGGTAGTCAGATTTGCAATGTACCTAGGCTGTTTCGAGACTTGCTTTTTGCCTAAAACCCCCTCACCCTGCAAGTACTTTGCAAAGACCAGTGTAACCAGCTGCCTATTCATTTGCTAATGTCCTTCTTCTGTGATGTAATGAGGGGCATTGGCTCCTTTGTTGTAACGGGATAGTGAGGAATATGAGGAGATAAGATTAGAATAAAGGCCTGTCATGGCGGAGGCCGCGGCTTTTGCTCCTCTTGAGAGAAAAGCCATGCTGTCGTCCTTATTCCTCCACCAGACTCGGTCGTCTGTGTGTATGTTTCATTTCACCCATAATGACGCGGACACTGCTGGCTGGTGTCCGCATCATATGTGCTCATTGGTCCCTGAGTGGGGGCCAGCGCACGAGTGAGGCTGCAGACAAAGGAAGGTGCACGCCTGAGCCGTGAGGCGTGAAGAGGTCTGAATCCCTTCTTCCACCCTAAGCACTTTCGTTTCTGCCGTTTGCACTTGCAGTGAAGAGGTGGTGGCTGAGCTATGAAAGGTCCCTTCTCCGTCGGCAGGAAAGCGTGTCCCAACAGCAGCGCACCCACAGACACCCCATCAGAGCCCGCGTGCCTGCCGGGTACACAGAGCAATATGTGGAAGTCCTGCACCTGCCAGCACCCACCTGTGCACACACCTGTGCACACCCACACAAGCACGTGCACGGATTCATGCCGACTGGTGCCTACGGGCAGCCCCAGGACTGCGCATCATGTGCACACTGTGTGCTCAGGCATGCATGTACTAGCACCTGTGTGTGCCGGGGTCACGTACCACCGTCAACAGGCCCTGATCATGGAACAGCTCATGGAAACTCCCTACTTATCTGTACGGAATTAAAAGAAGAGGTTATTTTTTTTTTTAATGTCAAATGTCAGAAAATGTACATGTGTGCTAAAAAAAGTAACTTCTTTCTGAATTTTTCTGATTACAACTTTAAATTATTGATTTTTCCAGGTACACATTGACTTGTTTGTCTGTTTATATATTTACCCATTTGTTCAATCATTTCGTTGCCCCGGTGTTGTTGGCACCCTGCACATGGGGTGCATGAACCCACCTCCTGGGTGGCCCAGCAGGGAAGTGCACGCACACTCACCGATGATAAGTGAGCACCTACGCATCGTCAGACCAGTGCTTCCCACGTGTGCACATGGGCACGTGCACAAACACACACACAGCCCAGTGGAGCTCTGGACCAGAAGCCCGAGAACACACCCTGCGCTGGCACCCTGCTCTCCGGCAGGAGACCTCTCCTCCTGCCTGGTGTTCTGGCCACTGCAGGTCCAAGCTCAGCAGGATACCTGGCAAGGCCCCACCCCTGACAAACCAACTTAATTCATCTGGGTGGGGCCTGGGCATCTGGATTTATAAAAACCTTGTCAGGTGATTCTAATGTGAGCCAAGGAAACTTGAGGCCATTGGACCCTAGTAAGCAAATGTCCCAGGACAGGAACTCACACCCTGTCCCGGCAGCCTCCTTGCTTTGAGGACAAGTTCAGAGCTAAGAGCCTTCGGTTCCAAATTTCCAGAATGGTGACAGCAAGCTCAGGACATGTCCTGTGGGTTCTTGCTGCCCGCCTCTCTGGATGTAAATATTATTCTGCATACAGTGTACTTCATATTGTATTCACATAGCACATCACATCAATTATAAATGTGTTAATAATGTTAATAAAAACTAACGCAATTTCCACTGAATTGGATGAAATCGTAGCTTTCTCACCCAGCATTTCCACACAAGCGTTTCCCCCACCACTAAGATCCACTGCTGTCATTGTACTTAAAGGCCGTACAAAATCCCTGAATCTAACTTCCGACTTTATAGATGAGAAAACTGAGGGGCAGAGAGAGTGGGGGTGAGGCCCCACACACATTGGCCCTGGGCTATTCCCTCATTATTAAGTTTCAATGAGGAAAACAACAGCATAAAATATATATACCCAACCGATGAGGAAAAGGAACAGTTCACGCGCTGCAAAGAACCTAAATGTTTGAGAAAGGTGAAAAGCGTTTTGCTGGCTGGCTTAGCCTCACGTGAAGCGGAAAGAACTGAGAGGGGCTGGGACCCCCAGGAGTGGGTCTAGCATGAGAGGAAAGAGGCGTCTGTGCGCTCTCTGTGCCCACCACTAGGCAGCGCCAGAGCAGCGCCTATGGCTGGGTCATCCGCGCAAGGAAGGGCCGATGGAACCAACCCGGGGCCTCTAACCAAGAGTTCTGGAAAAGACCAGGTAGGAGAAAGCTCTAGCAGCAGATTAGAAGCTTTTCAAAGACACTCTCTGCCTGGCCTTCGCATCCTAAAGTATCCTAAGTTACATGAGTTCCCCCAGCTGCCCCAGCCTTCTTTGTCAGCAGGAAGGAGATGCAGCAGGACAATGGAGGGTCCATCAGACACAAAGCAGGAAAGGGGTGATTGCTAGCGTCCCCCCATTCCCAACCCTTTCACAGCTTTCCAGCCAGGCAGGACCTGGGGCCGGCCCTTCCCTCTCTTTGCAGTCCAGTTCAGAGAAGGCCATCTGTGAGCCTGGGGCTCACAGCCATCAGAGGGCTGTGGTCTCCGGTCCTCTGCATCTCGTCGCCTCCCCAGGGGGCCAGACAGAGACAAACAGCACCCGCCACTGGAGGTCCCCCATCTGCCCCTGCCCCACCTCTCGTACTGTGAATGTGTTTCGGGACAACTGGAGTTGCCTGCAACATAGCGTAAGAAGGAGCTTTTCAAGTTGCTCTTCTAGACACTTTTATGCTTTGGGCTGAAAAATAAAGACACTGAAAAAGGCTTTAAGACAAAAGTCGTATGGACGTCAGAAGTGCATGCGGGGGGCATCTTCACAAAGCAAGCTGTGAAATCATCCACCTATGAGAACTCAGGCATCTGGTCTGCAATTCATTCCAAAGACAACTGGGGACCCGAGAGGGGTAACTGTCCAGGGCCACACAGCCAATGAGAGGTGACTTACCTCCAACAAACTGAAATTCCCGCCCAAGGGCAGGGTGGGGTTCTCCTCAGCCCAGTCTCTGTGCTCCAGGCCTGCAGAAATGGCTTTATCCATGGTCACCTACAGGAAGTCAGAGAGACAACTGGTGGAGGGTGGAGGGTGGAGGGGCGGAGCCACTGAGCCGGAGCAGCAACTCCCCAGTCAGAGGAGGCCACGTTTCCGATGTGTCCCCACGTGCCACCTCCCCACATTGGTACCATGTGGGAACCGTGAGCCGAGGGCTGACATGGACACCTGCGTGTGTGGAACACTGATTATAGGACAATAATCATGAGATAATAATAACCATCAACATCAATATGACTATTAGTCATTCTCAAGCACCCAGCCCCTGCCAGGTATTTGACACTTATCACGTCCGGTCCCACAATAGCTCTGCAGAAGTATAAGTTGTCCTCTCCTTGCCACAGAGGAGAAAATAGTTTGGGAGGTGAAGAGGTTTTCCCGGCCCCCCCAGAGCTAAGAACTCAGGAGGCCAGTGTCACTCCCAACTGTGGGCAGGTGAGGGGTAGCACCTGAACAAGGGACACCCTGGGTGTTCAAACTGGAAGGAAATGTCATGATCGCCTCTCAACGAAGCTTCTGGATGAGGTCAGCAAGGGCAGCTGTACACACATGCACAGAATACAATGGCAATCCTACATGTCGCAGTTCGGGTTCCAGCCTCCCCTCTCTTCTCACTCAAGCACTGGTAGGAGGGAGAGACCTGCCTCCATTCGAGTTTGGGCCAAATCTCCACTCCGTCCCTTTGTTTGGGTTCTGCACACCCACTTTTCTGTGGCCCCTCCTGGCCACACCCCCCTCTGCCACCCAGTTGCGTGGGCACATCTCAAACTCTCCTGGGACACTTGCTCAGAGCTCACCACTGTGGCCTGGGCTGGCCTTCTCTTAACTCACCTCGACGGGTCTCTCTGTCTGTCTGTCTATCTTTCCACGGGTCTGCATGATCCTTGAGGGTAGGACTGACTTACTCATCCCCAGACTCCCAGCACCCGTGCCCAGGCCTCCAGCTCAAGGGGCCCTGAATTTCAGTTGCTGTTGAGCGGCACAGGGTCTAGAGAACTAGGAAAGGCTCATCTAGGTCATGCTTTCAGGCTTGGACAGTAGCCTTCTTCCATTTTTCTAGAATCTCCCAAACCAACAACTGCTAGATAGACACGGTCACGCCTACATTCTGAGCCATAGCTTTCCTGATCGAGGGAACCCCATCACAGCTGACCAAAGGGAGAACCACCCTTCTACTAGGCATCGAAGCAAACTCTGAAGGGAATAAATATTTGTGAGCAAACAACCAAACTTCCAAAATGTTAGGAGAAGCCACAGCATTTTCAAGTGTAATTCCAGAATAGGCAAGTGCTTTCTCTAAGCATGACACAAAACTCAGAGGCTGCCCTGGCCAGGTAGCTCAGTTGGTTAGAGTGTCATCCCAACATGCCAAAGTTGTGGGTTCAATTCCCAGTCAGGGCTCATACAAGAATCAACCAATGAATGTATAAATATGCGAGACAACAAATTGATGTTTCTCTCTCTCCCTCCACCCTTTCTCTCTTTAAAAATTTAATTTAAAAACCCTTAAATGCCATAAAGAAAAGGTTTTTTAATTCTTATTTAAAATTTAAAAACTGCAAGAAAAAAATAATACCAAAAGGCAAGCAACAAACAGGTAGAAATATTTGAAGTCATATCACAGATAAAGAGACAATATCACAGACAAATTCCTTTATACTTAAAGACTTCCTACAAACCAACAAGACCAAACTCAAGAGAAAAAATGGGCCCAGGACATAGACTGCCTGGGTTCAAATCCCAGCTCTGCCAGTTAACTAGCTGGGTGTCCTCAAGCTAGCCACTCAATCCCACTGAACCTTGGTTTTCTTGTCTGTAAAAGGTCCCTGGCCCCACAGAGGCTGTTGCGAAGAACAGATACACGAATATTCCCCAGAATGACCACGGTTCCCTTGTCTGCTCTAAGACTGGGAACATCTTGGGGACGGGGCGGGGGCCTGGCACAGAGCCCCATCATGAAGCTGTTTTGGTGATTGAGCCCCATTGCCTTGAACTTGCCAGAATGGCAAGGTGGGTCATGATAAAGGACGCGAACCCGGTTCTCTTGGCCTAAAACGCAGCGGCCCTTGGAACACTGGCAATCCTGGCAGGTCCCCTGTGCGCCCAGGTCAGGAGGAAGTGGGAAAGCGCATCGAGGACTTGGAGTGGCATGTGCCGGCCTCCACGAAGGAACATTACAGCTACATGGGCCTGGGTGAAAGTTAAAATTCATAGACTGTTAATTAGCATGTGGAACAGGAAGTTTCTAAATAGCTTTGCAGAGAGGCAATCAGCAGGCTGCAGGCCAGTGCTTAAAAGCCTGGTTTAAAAGAGAAAGAAGGAACAAGGGAAGACGAAGCTGCCGAGACATTCTGCTCCTTCTTACATCACAGCAACCCGCAGGCCAGTTTCTGCTGCTCCCCGCCCCCTTGGAAATAAAGCCCTGGCCCTCGAGGGCTGGGACAGAGTGCAGCGGGCAGGTGTGAGTGTGTGTGTCCACCTTCACAGGTCACAGAATGCTTTACCTGCCGGCTTTTAAAGCCACACCCACTTTCTCGATGAGTCAGGATTCTTCGTCGACTGTCATGGTGAGATACAGAGGTGACGGTGGCCTGGGTTCACTGAAATGGATGCCTTTGGCATGAAGCTACTATTTCCGGGGCCCTCGAGTCCCAAATCTGCCACCTTCCCTCCCTGGGTCTCAGTTTCTCCCTGGATGGAGGGAGGTGCAGGTGCTACAGCTCCCTGAGGCTGTGGGCTCTCTGCACGGCTTGCTCTTGTCCAATGCAGACTCCAGTCCAAGAGCAGAGGTCCTCAGGTGCCCCCTGCCCAAGACAGGTCATGGTCAGGGAGTGTGGCTCCCGGGCATTTGTGCATTCACTGTCCTTCCGGTGCTGCAGACCCTGCACCGCCTGCTCACGGACCAGGCCAGCCCACTGCCCCATGCCCAGCTCAGGTTAGGTGCCCTTGATGTCTGCGCCAGGGAAATCTACCAAGAGAGTCCTCAGGGAGATGCCTGCCTGTTCTCCACAACCAGTATGGGCAGGGCACACCTACCCTGTACTTCAGGCCTTGGGACAAGACATCTCACCAGGGGTCCAAGCAGTGACCCTTGTCAAGTCTAAGAGACTCTGACGAAACCTGTCCCCTGGCCATGAAGCATTTCTTAGTCTCTTCCAGGCCCTCAAGGCCCAGCCAGTGGACACTGCCTCCAGGAAGCCTTCCCTGTCTTTTGCAGCACTGACTGATCATCCATGTCCTGCTGGGCACTTTGGAGAGCCAGGAGGGATGCGCCCTCTGCTCTGCGCTCCCTGGCACTCTCTGGCCTCCCAATTACTGGCTCTGTTGCTCAGCAGCTTCTCTCTGATGGTTACCTGCCCTTTCCCGACTTTGCCTCTCCGCCCACCGCCCCAGAAATATGCATAGTTTAGTGCTCAAGAGCCGGACAGCCTGGGTTCAAACCCTGACCCTGATGCTTTGGGCTGTCTGTCCTCAGACAACTTACTTAACCTCTGCCTGCCTCAACAGTATCGGCCTTGTAGGACATCCATGAAGATAGAGAAATTGTGGGAGGCTCTCAGGACAATGCCTGGCCCCACATAAGCACTAGGTAATAAAGTGTTGGTAAGACAGGGCACGCGTGGTCTCCCCAGGGATCTCGCACCCCCAGGCCTGGAGACGTCAGACAACATGCAAATGAGCAGAGGGGGCTGGGGGAGGCCGGCAGCAAACCTGAGGGGTCCAGCCTGGTGAGGGCGGCACCCGCTCTGCCCCTGGGCTCTCTGTACTGTGGGAATGAATGTTGGATTTCCATTTTCCAGAGAAGCTAGAAGTCCTGTGTGAGTATTTGTTTTTAATGTGAAATCTCTCGACTTTTTTCCCATTGATTTTAGAGAGAGGAAGGGGGAGAAAGAAACATTGATATGAGAGAGAAGCACCAAGCAGCTGCCTCTCGTACACACCTGGACCCGGGGTTGCATGTGTCTGGACTGAGAGTCGCACACACCCGTGCTCGGACCAGGGATTGAACCTGCAACCCAGGTCTGTGCCCCAACCAGGAATTTAACCCTCAACACTTTGGTTACGGGACAATGCTCCAACCAGCTGAGCCGCACAAGCCAGGGCAAATCTCTCCACTTTTAAATGTTGGCAGCTAACTTAGAAAAAGTTAGAAAACTGATGTCCGCACAAAAATCTGTACATGGACATTTATTCAGCTTTATTCATAATTGCCCAAACCTGGAAGCAACCAAGATGACCTTCAGTAGGTGAATGGATAAACGCACTGTGGTATGTCAGACAGAGGAATATAATTTAGGGCTAAAAAGAAATAAATTAGGGAGCATTTGAGACATCACTCCCCGGCATATGTCATCAGTTTGGCTGAAATAGACTCTTATTTTTTAAAAAAAAGAAAGGAAATGAACTATCAAGCCATTCAAAGACACGGAGGAAACTTAAGTGCACATTGCTAAGTGGCAGAAACCAGCCTGGAAGGGCAGCATGCTGGAGGAGTCCAACGATATGACAACCCGGAAAAGGCAAGACGGCAGCGACAATGGAGAGCTCAGTGGGTGCCAGAGTGGGGACGGGGCGGGATGAAGAGGCGGAACACGGTGGATTTTCGGGGAAATGCAACTATTCTGCATGGGACTGCGGTGTCGGACTCACACCATCACACGTTGGGCAAAGCTCCCAGAACGTGCCCCACCACGAGTGAGCCTGAGTGTCAGCTATGGATTTCGGGTGGTGATGATGATGTCAGTTCATGGGCAACTGGTCTGGGTTGGGGGAAGCTGTTATTGGTGGGGAGATGGGGGCGGGGGGAATCTCTGTACCTTCTGCTCAGTTTTGCTGGGAACCTAAAACTGCTCTAAAAAATAAAGTCTGTTTTTTAAAACGTCAACACGTTGCTGGCCAAGTCAAACACACGTACAGGCTGGGTAAGGACGACGGGGCCGCAGTCTCAGTGCTGGTCAGTTTCCGCTCAGTGACCAGACTGTAAACTGCATGAAGGCAGAAGCTCAGCTGGTCTTGTTCACAGCTCTGCCCCAGGCAGGGCCTAACACCATGCCGGGCTAGAGTGAATGCAGGAGGGAATGAATGAACCACATGTCCTAGACAAGAAACGTGACAGGAACCAAGTTTACCGAGGGCCAAGTATGTAACAATCACCATTCTGGGTACTTACGGAGCATGCTCACACGGATGCCACCGAACCCTCCTCCGATGAAGCTATTATCAGCTCTGCTTTGCAGGGGTAGAAACAGAGGCTCAGAGGGGTTGCTTTGGCTGCCCAGAATCACACAGCAGGTAAGTGGCAGAGCCCGGGATGGGTGGACGGACAGAGTAGATGGACAATAGGTGGGGGATGAATAACCATAGACGGCTGAATAGATAATAAATGGTTGGATGGCTAGTCAGACAGGTAGATGGGTGGTGAGTGGATCTGAAGAGCCCTTTCTCTGATGAAATTTCCAGCACAATCTTTCTTTCCTTTTTCAGTTCCCATCACTGCAGAGACTGCACTATTTCCATTAGGCAGCTAAATGAGATCCCCAAATAGGGTTCTTTTCACACTGGACAACAAAGCCAGCTTAAACTGAGTGAATAGAACACCTGTCTTTCCCTTCACACCTGGCCAGATGTAAACAATACAATTAGGCTAATCACAGAGCCATCCCCGAATCCACACTTCCTAAACCCCCCAGTGAGGATCAGGAAGAGCTGCCTCCCTCCTTCCCCCACCGCCTCCCCATGATAATGGGGCCCTCCTGGGGGAAGGGGTGAGATGCACATAACTCCCCCAAACATTTCCATACTCACTCTCTTCCCTGCTGTGTGATCTGGGGCAAAGATCTTGTCCTAGCTGAGCCTCTGTGTCCTCATCTGCGCAAAGGAGGTAAATCATACTTTACTGGCTGTTCTGGTGGCAAAGAGAAGTTAGCATACACGTCCAGTGCCAAGCACGGAGCAGGTGGTCATGAAATTCTAGTTTCTTTCTGCCCCCTTAGTCAGCCATTTCCTATAGAGTTAATTCAAGTTCATGGTAACAGAGCAGGGGCTGGCCATGTCCTTTGATGAATTGAACACTGTTTTCTTCTTGCAAGAAGCTGGTCAACACCCATCTGGGTCCCAGGTACTTCTGACCTTGAGTCGTGTGGAGCGCAGAACTAGACTAACCCTTTCGTCTGAGCCAAGCGGTGTATCCAAGGCTCTTTTTGCCTCCCCAGGTGCCGGCTTCCCCTTGAGTGCCGGTTCTGACCTCAGATGCTCAGGGCCAGTATTTGCTCCCCACTTAGGTACCTGAACCAAGAACCCGGTTAGTCTCTGAGTGAAAAGGGCATTCTGCTTGCCCCCGTGCCTCCCTGCCAGGACCTGCCTCTCCTTATTCTGTGCCCCGGTGAAAACCCAAGGTCTTCCTCAGGTTCTATGGCGATCACAGCTCCCAAGTCAGTGGAAAGCATAAGCCTTTCCCAGAGTCCCCGAAAGGAAGATCTTTAACCTGGGCCGTAAAAATGAGACCCCAGTGCAGTGAACTAGAGTCCTGGAAGCAGCGCAGCACCATGGGAAGAAGCGGAGGTCAATGTCCCGGGAAAGTTCCCCGCGGCCGCTGCCTTTGCCCTGACCCTGCTGAGGCACCTAGCTCCTGGGTCCCAGGGCCCCAGGGCCCCAGCTGTACTGTGGGGTTGCCACCCACACACAGACTACCGAGGCCCGTGGGCGCTATGTTCGTGCACACATTCACCCAGCGGGAACTCAGGATCGGTCTGCTGTACGCTAGGTGGCCAGAACAAGCGACCCCATCCTGTTCCTCCACAAATCTTCTGAAGTGGGCCCTAGTACCTCCACTTAAAGAAATAGTACTCAAAGAGAGCGGGTGCCTTACCCAAGGCCGCACAGCCAATGAGAAACAGAGCAGTGGCCAAATCCAGGTGTCTTTGGCGCCAACACCTGCATTCCTTGAAACGAAGCAATAAAGGTCCCCACCAGAATGCTCGGGTCAGAGCCAGAGTGACCTCAGGAGTGTCCAGGTGAGAAAACCAAGTCTCAGAGAGACTGTGACTGGCCCAAGGCCATGCCTGTGTTTGGGACCTCTCCGGAGTTTGAGCCGGATATTGTCACAGATGATGTCCATGGTCTCGGGTGAAACTTTCCTTGTGCAAAAGCAATGCCCGCAGTATGCAGCCACCTCTGTCTGGAGCAGAGACACCCGAAGGCAGGGGCGTGCTGGCAGTGGGTGGGGGAAGCCCCAGACAGCACCTTGAAGAACAGGCACTTGGTGGGACGGTATGTCGTGTAGGGTTCTTTCTCAGTCTTGCTGACTATGTCAAGGAGAAGAGGGGCTGGGCTGGGCTAACTCTTTGAATGCCTCTCTAACACCTACTCATCCATCCTCCAGCAGACAGAGAGCCTGTGTCCCGGCCCATCCTCCAGCAGACAAACGATGAAAGTGTACAGTTTTGCTTTTCATTTTGCTTAGTTTTACAGGGAAAGATGACTTTCCACGTATAACAAGAAAACCTGGGAGCCCCCCTGTGGTTTGCAGAGGAGGAGACCAACCTCAGAGAGGTGTCGGGATTCAGGCGGCCAAAGAGTTGGGAAGCACCAAGAAGTGGAGGTGATTAATGGCAGATTGCAACGTCAGCTTTATTAGGTCAGCTGATGGGACAGCCGGGCTTAGATATGTGGCCCAGTCTGGACCCCTAAGATGTCCTGCCCAGAGTTCCTTCCACCATGCAACTCAGGCCTCTTTGCTACCTAGAGGAGGGGTGGCATGCACCCCTTGTTCCCCACCCCAAAGTGACTCCTCCTTGAAAAGAAAAGATTGAGTTGGGAGCTGGTGAGAGGCCAGACTATCCCCTTTGCACTTCTTTGTCCTGCAGAGGGGAGAACAGTGTGCCCTCCATGGACACTTGAGGTGTGTGGAGTTAACAGAAGGGACCTGTCTCCGATCACACGTAGGCTCTTGGTTGGTGGAGCTGGAACTAGAGGCAAAAGAAAAATACATCGAGCACAACATGTTGAGAGGCCAGGCAGGAAAAAAGATGGCGCACTTCACAGCTAGCATCTAGGAAGAGGGTCATGAAGGGACTGGTCCCAGAGTGTGGGCAAGGCAGGGGGACCAGCGAAAGAAACACAGTCCCACCCTTCAGGGCTGCGATCGGACCGGAGAAAACTGGTGGAAGCTCTAGTTCTAGAAGGACTCAGTCACCCCCTCAATGCCAGCAGTGAAACAAGGAGGGAGAGGGGAGGGAATACCCCAGCCTCTACCGCTGCCACCATCAGCCGATGTGCCCTGCCATTGGCTGAGGCCACAGAGCAGGGGAACCTGGGAAATGAAGTCCACAGGGGCAACCTTCCCAGGCACAGAGCAGCAGGGAATGGATCTGGAGGGACCTGCGGGCATGGAAAGGATGCTTTGGGCAACAAACTTGGCACAAAGAGCACAGAAGCTGACTATGCCACGTCCTTTCTGTATTTTGTTTCATCCTCCCAGGATGCTTTGAGGTAGGAGACATCTGCCCCTTCTACAGATGTGAAAGCTGAGAGGCTCAGACTGGTTTGGAAACTTGGCGGAAGGATCACCGTGCAGTCGCTGGGGCCAATGTTGGAATCTCCACCTTCAAAGTCTTTCCACTCCCTCACTGCAGCGGGGTCACTGAGCTTCCCGGGGTTCTGCCTGGGTCCCAGCCAGGCTGGGAAAAGGCTGGCTTTTCCTGACCGAATGTTCCAAAGTTCTATAAATTCGTCCTGCATTTGCTCCAAGCACCACTTTACCTGCCAATTCTGCAGTGAAGTGCGAGTCTCTGCTAATCAAGTCCCAGAGGCCACCGACTCCGAGAGCTTTCAGCTTCATTACCCAAGCGCACCCCTCATTGCGTTTCTGCAGACGTTGAGAGGCGTCGGCTCAGCATTTGGCTCATGCAGCGGTCAGACGCTCCTCTTCAGGAGAACTCAGATGAACGCATCTCCTCCCTTCCTCAGAGTGAGGAAGGGAGGAGAGCAGGAAGGGTGTGAGAAGAGGTCGCCCCATCCCTAGCTGAGATGCTGGACAGTCCCGTGAAGCTGGGGTGCTGGGGAGGAGGGCAAGGGGGGGGGTGCTGCTGTCAGCATCTACGCTAGCGGCTGCTTCAGAAATTCTGAAATGAATGTGCCCGGCCTTGTGCCTGTAAGTGCAACCTCCCAGGGGCAGTGCCCAGCAGAGCTGGACGTGCAGACACAGCGGGGCGAGTCGATGAATGTTGTGGCTCTGGGCGGCGGGGCCTGGGTTCGGATCCTGCCTGCCCTGCTCAGGGGCTGTGTGTGTGTGATAGTGGTGAGTACTGGCCTGTCCAGTCTCACTTTCCAAATTTGTGAAATAAGATTCATTAACATGAACCAGATGACCAGTACCTACCCCATAGGATTGGTAAAAAATATAAAATGAGGTAAGAGTTGGGAAATAGTTAACCCTATTAGAGGGGTGTCCAACATTTTGGCGTCTCTGGGCCACACTGAAAGAAGAGTTGTCTTGGGTCACACATTAAACAGTCAAACACTAATGAAAACAAAAAAAAAATCTTATAATCTTTTAAGTAAATCTACGATGTTGTGTTGGGCCAAATTCATAGCCATCCTGGGCTGCATGTGGCCTGGAGGCCGTGATTTGGACACCTGTGGAAAGCATACAATAAACGACACCTGTGGTTATTTTAATGAGCTATGTGATCTTGGTCTCAGTTTCTTAATCTATAAAGGAAGACAAAGTGGTGCCCACCTAATTGGGTTGTCAGGCAGATTACTTAAATAAGCACATTCACAGTATAAATTTCCTTATTGCTAGCTGTCTTAGCAGCAACCATCATCATCAACAACACAGTTTCTCTTCCCCTACCCAACTCTTACTCATCCTGCAAGGGCCACCTCTCCAGGAAGTCCTCCTGGACCTTGCTGCGGGATCTCCAAGTTGCACAGCTTTCACCCTGAACAGGGTACTGGGAATATAACCAAACTCGGTATTTGATGGGTGAATGAGTGAAGAAATGAATGAATGACCCGGAGGGCACACTAGCAGTGTGTGGTGGGGCTCGAACCTGAGCCCAGATGGTCTGAGTGCACAGAGAGAAGGAGACCCAGCCTGCGGCCAGGAGGCTGGCCATCAAGGACATGACAGGTAACCACATGATGAGAGTGAGACAGGTTAATGAGCCAGGACAAGTGCCACAGGGAAACTGAGACAGATAGTTAAACAGCCAAGCAGTTTACAGCCATTAGTCAATCGAAAAACCCTGCCTTCCCCACTAAGGACGTGAAGTGGAAGTGGCTTGCACTTCTGGAAGCGGAAGTGGTTTCCTCTTCAGTCCAACTGAAGAGGAAGTGGCTTGCACTTCTGGAAGAGGAAGTGGCTTGCACTTCTGGAAGCGGAAGTGGTTTCCTCTTCAGTCCAACTAAAGAGGAAGTGGCTTGCACTTCTCCGCAGCCAGAGTATAAATAGTTCAAAGCACCCTACTCAACGGAGTGGATAGCAAAAATCCAATTAGTGCCGCCTGTGCCAACCCTGCCCAAGGACGGATGAAATCAGGAGAACAAACCTCACTTCGGCGCATCAGCCTAAAGCTGATGATTATTCCATTGAGAGCCTCCCCCTAAACACCCAGCGTTAAAAACCCTCCAGACGAAGGACCCAGCTGATGCTTTCTTTCTCTCTGGGAACACGTTGGCACCTACCCTTCCGCCTCCCCTTCTCCCAGCTCATTACCTTGGCCTTCCTCCTACACTCCAGAGACCCCCCTTCTGCCTCTGTAACCTGTTTCCTGAGCCTACGCAGCCCAGCTGGCTCACTTCTACTACTTCTGTAACTTTCTCTTATGATCTGAATTCTTGCATCTGAATTCTTTCTTTGCCAAACTCAAGAGCCAAGTCCAACTTCTCCGGTAACACCTTGTGCCATTTTGCAGCTAACATCATCAGTAACAAGATGGTTGGTAAAATTTCGGGTGCTTTGCTTGACAGTTAGAACATCGTAGCCATCTGCTAACTATCCTAGGAAAGAGAGGAAGGAGGGAGGGAAGGAAAAAAGTAAGGAAAAGATTGAATTCACTCTAATCAGAAGTTCTGTTATTTCATTCATTCAACCCCACAGCTATTAAGCATGGCCAGGCATCAGGCCCCAGTCTTGGCCCTGTGTCACCAAGACAGATGAAATCTCTGCCCCTGTGTCCCTCACATTCCAGCAGAGAGAGGAGGACAATAAATGAGGAAGGATTTTTAGAAGTAAATGACACTGTAATTTGGCTGGTGGTAATGCTATTGAGAAAAATAAAATAAAAGCAGAAAAGTTATTTAGGGAGACAAGGTTGGAGGGGGGAGGGCATTGTTGCCCTTTTGCAGCTATGGAATCCTAGACCAAGAAACTTTACTTGAATCTTTTCTAATTAAAAAAGAAAAAACAAAAACAAAAAGAACACAGTCCCATTTAGTGATGCCCACAGGTGCCAGGAGGTTTACGTTAGTATCTCATGCACCTCATATTTGGGGATGCACTGTACGACCAGTACTAGCCCATTTTATAGATCTGGTTCAGAGATGTTAAAGAAACTTCCAGAAGTCACAATTAGCAAGTGGCAGCCTCAGTTATCTTCTCTCAGCTTTATATCCACCCATTCACCCTGTGTTTGGGCAGGCTGGGCTGTGGGGTGGGCACACATCATTTCCAGACCCATCAGGCAGGTGGCTCCCCGCTGGGCTCTGCCAGGAGGGGCACCCGAGGGACTGGATGCAAGGAGGCCATGGCAGGCACCGCCTCCTTCCCGTTCACAACTGTTCCTATTGGTCTCGCCCAGCTACATGACCCTTCACCCCAGCTCCGTAGTCAGTTGCAGGCTCATTTCTTTTTCCTCTCAGGGCTCTGTCCCCAGTTCCACACGCCTCTCCTCCAAGTTCTCATTCCCCTGTGTCCCTTCCCTGTGAGTGGCTGCTGCTTCCTGCTTGGCCGTCTGGCTCAGCTCCATGCCCCATTTTCTCTCTTTCAGGTCCCTGTCACCTGTGACAACCATCCCCCGTATGAACCCCCTTCCCTGGAGCACCTCCTGCGGCTTGTTTGCCTGGATGCACCCCAACTGATACAATCTTTGGCAGGAGGAGTTGCGAGACAGAGAGCCACAAAGACAGCCTGTGAATCAGCATGGCTATGCCCTTGGCCTTGGACTCAGTATGCACCCTAATCTTTGGAAAGCAGCATCTGGTGATCTTTGGTGGCAGGCTGGCACGCTTGGGTGGCTTGGGATGACAGGCCTTCTTGGCACTTACCGCTACTTGCAATGATCTTGTTCATGCTCTTGTTCAGTCGTTCCTCATCCGTCAGCGCCGTGGGTGCCAGGCCAAGGACATTCTCCCAGTGCCAAGCAGAGGACCTGGCACAAAGTAGGCACACGTTTGCAGATGGACTGACTGGCTGCAGGAGGTCTGAAAGGCTCTGTTAGGGTGGTCGGTGCTGTGGACTGTGAAAGAATTCACAAAGAGAAGAAAGTGTAGAGAATAAAGTTTTTATTCACTCTCCAAGAGAGGAGAGGGGCATGGTGCGGAGAGAGACACCAGCCCTGGGGGTGGGGCTTTGAGCTTTCATTGGATTAAAATTGGGTTTAAAAAGGTGTGTGGGGGGGGATGCTGTGGTGTGGCCCCTGGGCTGTTGGGCGTTGTACCTGGAAAGCGAGAGCTGTGGCCAGAGGCCATCTGTGAAGGAAATCTCCCAGACCCTGGATGCTCTGCTGAAGGAAGGATATGAGGTATTTGAGGAGACATGGCCTAAAAACGAGATGGAGAAAGAGGCTGTTCTAGGTCCTAGGAAGGGAGTTGGCCAGGAAAACCAAGACCGGATATTGGCCTTAAAATCCCAAAAAGGGAGAGGGGAGGGGTCGGTGAATTCCGTACAGCTGACACTGCCTTGGTCCTCCTCAATGATTCCCAATCAAAGGATGCAAAAAAAAAAAAAAAAAAAGTGAAACATTAGCTTGGAAGGAAACTGGGAAAACCAGGATTCAATCAGTTTGTGGGTGACAACTGGACACTGAGATTTCCATTGAAACACAGTTCCTCTCCCCCAAATCACCTTCATTTTATTAAAGAGACGGCATTAAGTCCGGTTTCAACTTGGCCTGATTATTTGCACGATCACAACAAGAATGGTAACTGATCGTGCAGGCTCTTTTAAATCTGCTTTGCTGGAATTTTACAAGGAACCTTCAGGCTGAGCTTTGGCCAGCCGCACAGGTGCCACCCAGCTTTGCCTGAAACATCTGCGTGTTTGGGTGGATTCCTCAAGTTCCTGAGATCCCAAAAATGTCTTGAGGTTCCTTCCCTGCCATCTTTCAGGAAAGCAACCTTCATTCCTTACCTGGAAAGACTACCCTGAACCACGTGACTGAGCGAGGCACCAGGCTGTCTTAATCCCTTAGCTCTTTCTGATGATGTACAGAGTCCAGGCGTGACTCTTTCGACTGTGATATTCTAGACAAAGACTTGGTTAATAAAGCCACATTTTGAAACCGGTGCTATTAAAAAAGAGGACAGATTCTTATTGGGTTTATGCAAGCAAACATATTTCCATGAAAATAATACTCAACTCATCAAGAGCTGCTGAATTCTAGAGGGATTGGACAGGGAAAAAATAGAAATGTTTTAATATTGCTTATGAGAATATAACTTAAAAATTGTTTTGGGAAAAAACCAAGTTTTCTTATATCTGGAAAACAAAAAGAATTAAAATTAGCAAAATTTTGAACAAAGTCATAAGAATGACAATTATCTTTAGTTCATTCAGTCCCATATGACTGATTTTGTTTGTCTTGACTATTTGCCAATATTTCCACCAATCTAGTTATTCCTTAGGGTTCTGTAAATCTTCATTTACTTTAAAGATCTGACCTATGTAGATATCTATAATTTAGAGTAAGTCAGAGTCTTCTTCATGAACCTATCCAAAATATATTTGCAAATGCATTGCAGCAAAACAGTGACTGTTTATAAATGGCCAAATTTAAAATGACAAAGTTGTAGATTTTACTAAAATGCAACTGATGCTAAAAAGCAAGCAACCAGCATTTCCTGGATGGACTTTTGAACACATTTCATGCCTGTTAGGAGCACAGGCTCCTCTCTTGGCAAACGCGCTCTCACTCGCAGGAAACACACCTCCAATAAAGCGCGAGGCATGTGTCTGCAGCTCCAAACGCACTTCACAGCCTGTTTGTAATTAAAAGCCAAAAGTAGGTCTAACAATCTAGGTTTTGGTATTTTATGGGATTTCAAAATACCTAGACATTCAATAAGTTTTATCAGAATTTACTAATGTAGACAAGAATGGCTGAAATAAATTAAATTAACTTGCTCAGATATAACAAAAGTTTTCTCCCTTTTGAGAAGAATTTCTTCCCAAAATTTGTGTTTTAAAAGATGGCCTAGACAAGAGTTCTTGAAGAAGACCAGGTGTTTGCACTTCAAAAAGGTAGGGAAAGAGAAACAAGCTTCCCCTAGAAGGATTTCGTTTTATCAGAAGGGGTGAAGGGGCAGAAAAGTGGGTTGAGTTTAAAATGTCACTTTTTTTCTCTGCTTTGAGAGGCAGGCCCAATTTTTCCCAGGATTTAGCAGCTCCCGGGACTCCAGGAGGAGAATATGAAGTGTTTTCCAGTCTGGGAGGGGCGTGAGATTTTCTTCCCCTTTGCAACCTTGTTTTTACTTAACGCGGGCACAATGGGGCCAAGTCAGAACCAGGCGTCCCTGGGCCCCAAGAGCAGACGGAAGCAGCAGGGAGATGCTTGGAGGCGTCCCTCCCAGCTGAAACCCTGCAAAAGTGATAGACCCAGAACCGGGGTTTAGAACATCAACAATGAGATCAGTGGGATGTTTTCGTCAGGAGGTTCAGAGAGACTTAACTGATCGCTGGCCATGAAGATGGTGAGGAAGAGGCTGTCAGCAGTGTCTGGACAGATGGAGAAGGATTAGGATCCTCTCTCCAAACCTTGCAGAGACAGGGCTGTGGGGTGAGCCCGGACAGAGCTTCCACCGCCCACTGCTCCCTCAGTTGCAAGTCTCAGGAGGCCCCAGGGAGAAACCGAGAATGTCCCCGTGACAGGCCACCAAAAAGTTAGGGTGGTCAGTGATGCAGGCTGTGAAGGAATTCACAAAGAGAAGAAAGCGTAGAGAACAAAGAGAGGAGAGGGGCATGGTGTGGAGAGAGACACCAGCCCCGGGGGTGGGGGCTTTGAGCTCTCATTGGATTACAATTGGACCAAAAAAGGGTGGGGGCCCTGTGGCGTGACCCCTGGGCTGTTGGGGCGTCATAACATGATGAGGCTGAAGTTTGTTCCGACGTTATTTTCCTCCTGTGGCTGTAGGGAGCAAGTGGTTCTGTCCTTGCTTCCAGCAATTTCCAGTCCTGGGGACACAAGCTCAGAGGAGTAAAATGGTCATCATGTTCAAGAAGGTCACAGGCCTGCTCGGCAAATGGTGCCACATAGCACATGGGGCTGGCTTTGTCCTTTCAGGCACCTTGGCCCTGCTGGGGATTTGAACTCTCATCTACCCTGACTCTGATTCTGAAGGAAGGATCAGGTGACCTGCCAAGAACCAGGACAGGACTTCCACACTTGTCCCTGGCCGGGGTCCCCAAACTTGAGAGGGAAATAAAGGTGACACAGTACATTTGGAAGGACACAGGCTGAGAGTCAGACCCCTCGGGCTCGAGTCATGGCTCAGCCACCTGGCTATTTGGGAACTTAATAGCCCCTCTAAGTTTCAGTTTTTGCATCTGAAGTGGCATAAAAGTAGTATATACCTCTTCGGGTGTTCACGAAGGTGAAATATCGCTGGGCTGTTATCAGTCTGCACTGAGGGAAATTACGTCAAGTTCAAGGATTCCAGGAATCCTAGTCTTGGAAGATAAGCAGACATCTGCTTACAAAGGCAACAATGAAGTTGAAATTAACATTTACCCCGGCGGTCGGTGAGCTTTTCCTGAGGTCAACCTGCTGATCGCCCTTTTCTTCTGCCTCCGACACACCCAGCCCAGGGTCTCAATCTCCCCTCACCTCTGTCCTCAAACCCAGGTTCCTGGGTCCCCACAAAGGTGACCTTTGGGCAAAGCACTGTACCTCTCTAAGCCTCAAGATATATAAAATGGAATAGGCGATTAAATGATATCAACATCTGTTAAGCGCTGAGAGGCAGGGCGGTACAGGGTTGGTCTAGATAAATGGCATTTGCTTGCTCCTGGAATTGCTTTATTTCCCCACCCATGCTCACATGATGTCCTCTCACGGGTGGAGAGGAGGGGAGGAGCACCTGGGGGAGGCCCCGTCTCATTCATTCACTCCCTCATCCAATGAAGTGCACACTATATGCTGCGTGAAAAGGAGAACCCTGTGGGGTATCCTCATCCCTGAGTAGCGCCCTCCAGGCCCGAGCTGAAATGGCTATCATCCCTGCCTCCTGGGGGCTCCAGTCTGGGAAGACAAGCCTGAACAGCAAGGAGATACGGTGCAGGAAGTGATGGAAGAGAGGCTTCCCTTGGGCTGGGGGAGCCCACAAGGGGCGGTGACTTCCTCCCAAGTCTCAAAGTGTGTGAGGGGTCGTCAGATTCTATGAGAACATTCTAGACAGAGGGAGCAAAATTTTTAAGGCGTGATGGATTCAAATAGGGACCTGCCTGTTGCTCAGCACGGAGGAGAATGTGATGGGGGGAGGGCCTTGAATGCTGCGTTAACATGGGTGGGAATGTTAAACAGTCTCAATGGTGTCAGGTCTGATGGTGGCAAGAGGCTCCATGGACAGAACTTCATTTACTGGATGCCAACTATGCGTCGGCGACTGTTGTTGAGCTTTTGCTATGATCTCCTGGTGTTTTTCTGTAAGCAAAATGAAATATGTTGTTCTGATTATAAACCTAATGCAGACTACATTTTGAAAAAATCAAGCAATATAAAATGAGGGGGAGGCAAAGATGGGCATGTTAGAGAGTGAGGAGCTCAAGGATGGGTATGCTAGAGAGTGAGGAGATCAAGGATGGGTATGCTAGAGAGTGAGGAGATCAAGGATGGGTATGCTAGAGAGTGAGGAGATCAAGGATGGGTATGCCAGAGAGTGAGGAGCTCAAGGATGGGTATGCTAGAGCAGGGGTGTCAAAGTCATTTTCACCAGGGGCCACATTGGCCTCGCGGTTGCCTTCAAAGGGCCAAATGTAACCTTAGGGCTGTATCAATGGAACCACTTAACAGTTAAGCAAGAGCTCAGCGCTGCCACCAGGTAGAAACAAGGTGCTGGGCCGGATAAAACAAGGTGGGGGGCTGGGTTCGTCCCCAGGGCCTTGTGTTTGCCACCTGTGTGATAGTGAGCAGATCAAGGGTGAGTATGCTAGCGAGTAGGGGTATTAAGGATGGATATGCTAGAGAGTGGAGGGACCGAAGATGGGCATGCTAGAGAGAGAGAAGACAAAGGGTATGCTGGGGAGGGGGGGTGGCATGTCAAGGATGGCAGTGTTAGAGGGAGGGGGCATCAGGAGTGCAGGGCATGGGCCTCAAAGCTTCACAGGCAGGTCTTGCCAGATCCTGAAGGGCTCGGGGATGCGTGGTTCCAGCCTATCACTTTATCAAACTGAGGCCACACCCCTCTCCGGTCTCTCGCTGACTGCTTGGGGATCTGGAAGCCAATTTGCAAGTACCACAGTGAAAAAAATTATGCATTAACAGCAAGCTTTGTGCTCATCAGAGTCCTAATTTCCACTGGTTTTTGGTTTTCAGCTCTATAAATCCTAAATGTGCCTTTCATTTCAGTTTTCCAGCCTTTGAGGACATCTGTTTGGCATTTGCCTTGTATGACTGGGAAGGTGGGAAGAGGGTGCCAAGTAAGTTCCTTTTTAACTTCTTTGCATTGAAGTAAGAGAGGCCTCAAATGTGCCCCAGAGCATGGGGCCACAGCCACTCCCTCCCAGCTCCCCGAGGCCACTGCTCACCTTCCCATCCTCAGGTGCTTTATGAAGATGGCTCAGTTTCAAGTCAATGCATTAAAAACACCATCTCCACGCCAACATAGGGCAACTTCACATGTTTCCAATTTATGGTTTGTTGCATGGTGTAATATGGATTTTATATACATGTATAGTCAGGGTTTTTTCTCTTTTCTCTCTCTCTCTCTCTCTCTCTCTCTTTTTTTTTCCTTTCAATGAGCCTTACTTTGCCTATATGTTTCCATTTTAATTTGGCCAAAAGTTGCTGAGCTGGATCTGTGGGCTTTTTGAGTGGGGACAAACGCTAACATAAGGATCGAAGTTGCTGCCTGGGACTCACCACATCAAGAGGCCTTATAGACAGAACTTGTACTGAACACCTACTGTGTGTCATTGGCCACTGTTTTTCCACCCTTTCTTCATTCTCTCGCTCTCTTTTTTTTTCTTTCAGCAAACTATACCAGCGGGTGGACCTATGTATTTTCACTCCTACGCATGGGATGGTCCTGCGCCAAACATCTTTGCCTTTTGCTCAAATTACTCATCAGGCTCAATTTCACCAGTGGAATTACTGGGTCAGAAGATATAAACGTTGTTGATTGGAATCACCAAGTCAGTACTGCTGAACCAATATCCACGCCACTAACTGTGCAGGAGGGAGGACCTCTTCCTCAGCCCGTCACCTCATCATCACCTCATTTAAACCTCAGCTAACCCTGCAAGAGAAAGCTTGATTTTCCCTGTGCCCCCCAAGAAACTGAGGCTGATTCAGCCGCCCACAACCCTCCTAGAGATATCTGACTGCAAGGAAAACACACAAGACAAGAGGTGCTCTGGGCTGTCCCCGCTCCAGACCTGCCGACTCCATGGAAACCCTGCCACCCGACAAAACTGCTCTAGAAGAGACCAGATGGGCACCTACAGGGCACCCCCTCCAGGCGAAGGCAGCCTTGCACCAGGGAGCATGGTTTGGGGAGTTGAGCAAAACCCAGATGCTCACCCCACCCCAGCCCCTTCCAGGAAACCCGCACAACTTATGGGGTGGCTCTGCCAGGCACCTGCCCTCTGCCTCAGTTTCCCCATCTGTCAGATGGAGAGCACAATGGCCCGCCCTGCAGCCCCTTGGGCCTGCCATCGGGGTGAACCCCACTGAGGACGTGGAAGCAGACGTTTATGGCTGGTTTCCTTCCCAGATGAGGAATCTGGGCCTAAAGCCTGCCCGGCCCCTGCCTGGCAGTCGCCCCTCCCCTCCCCAACTGGGGAGACCGATCGTTTCCCTCATCTGCCCCTCGGCCTGCGCGCTCCGCCTGCTCTGCTCTCGCTTGAAAACGCGAGTCCTTTTTATTGAGTTATAAAACCAGGATTGTTTTTGGATTGAGTTGGTAAAAAGGTCTGGAAACTTGGTAATCTGAACTTCTCAGGTTTGGAGAAAGATCTTGTTGCTCGGAGAGATAATGAGGGCTGCGTTTGCAAGTATTAAATTATTTTCATTTTTGAAGATGGTGCCAGAGGTGACTGGGCTCTGCCTCCTTCACCGCAGCTGCGCAACGCTGCGTGGGGCTCCGGGCGCACTCAGAGGACCGGACCTGGCAAGGCTGGGCCCTCCGAGGACAATCACCGCCCACCCCCAGCGTGGAAGTAGATGCAAAGGTTGTCTGTCCCAACCTCCTTTGCGGGATGTGGGGGGAGGAGCCTGGGGCGGGGCCCAGATTGCTGCAGTGGCCAATGGGTGAAGACACGAAAGGCGCATTCATCAGTGCCCTATTATCCTGCAGAGTCAGCAATTTCCCCAAGGCCATGGACTTGGGTGGCAGAAGAGGGATTCGAACCTGCACAGCCCTGCCTCTCAGACGGTGATGCGGGACACTGTCCCACAAACTCTCGTTCTGCTTTGCACAGCTGGTGAAAACCTAGGGGGTGGGGGAGGGGGCGCTGCTGTGTTATTAAGAGTCATAGAAGGGAGGCTGAGATAGGGCCCAACCGCAGAAAGAAGCAGGGGGCTCCAGGTCAGCGCAACTGTCTCCAGTTCCAAAGTTTCCAGGCCTGTCTTCATGTGAGCACTTAGAAGGGCAGGCCCATTCTCTGAGGCGAAGTGCAGACCGTGGCCAATCTAAAGTTCCACAAGCCCCCCGTGCCAATTGGAAAGCACGTCCTGTGCCAAGCCCACCGAGCCCTGCAGCCGGCAGACCCCTGGCCCTGGAAAAACGGCGGCGGCCCAGGGACTGCATTCTATTTCACGTCGCTGGCACGACGGGCCCAGAAACTAAACAGCACGCACAGGGCAGGACTATTTCTAGACAGCAGCTCCCTTATAAAATAGGGCGCCTCTCCGCTAGCCGGGCTCTGGATCCCGTCAAAACGACGTGTGTCTTTCCTTTCCTTCCTCGAGAAGGTGAAATACAAGCCTGTAATAACACCGTGCTCCTGTTCTCCTCTGGACAAAAGTCAAAACTCGAATCTGATAAATCTGAAATCAGCGTTCATTCTCTAATTGGACTTCACGGGCGGGAGGTGGAGTCAGAGCCAGGGGTGTTGCAGGTCGTACGTTACTGCTGGTGCTGACAGGAGAAATGAATCTTTCAGGAGATTCAGAAAGAAATCAATATTTCCATGATTTCAGGGAACTAAATGCCTCCCCCCACCCCCGTTCTGCTTATTACAAAGGGGCCTATGTCCGGCCCTTAACGCTTGGCAGTGACCCCAAAGGCGGACCTGAGGGTGACCTTTTTCACCCCCTCCACGCTGATTCGCAGACCCACGAACCTTCTCCTCATTTTTAGTCCAATCTGAAAAACTCCTACTCACCTTCCCAGACCCCGTTCAGAATGCCCATTTCTGGGAATCCTTCCCGACTTCCCTAACCCCGTGGTCCCCCACCCCCCGACCTAGCCCCTTTAGAGACCTTGCCTGGCTCCTGCCCGGCTCCAGAAGCAACCCCAGGACGGGAAGGGTCCCGTACTCTTCGGTTCTTCCTGCGGTCCCCACAGCAGCCACACAACAGCCCGGAGGTGCCCCCTGAACACTTGCTGGCCGAATGAATAATTATTGCTTTCGTTAGTAGTGTGAAGCCGTGATTCCCAGCCGGCTGATTTTGCATGCCTCCCCTGACCCCTGGGGGTCACCCGGCAATGTCTAGAGGCATTTTAGATGGTCACCCACTTTGGAGAGGAAGGCTGGCGGCAACTAGCGGACAGAGGCAGGGCCGCCCACTCCGACTCTGTGGGTGCTACACCTTTTCACCCATTAGGAGCCCCTTCCTCTGGAAAAAAAAAAAATCAAATGTTTTCTTTTAAAACTAAGTTGGTGTGAAGAAAAATATAACACAGGCTGGGTTCATTGATATATATTTATTATTATTATGCTCATTTTTTCTTCTGATCTTAAAGTGAAATTAAAATTGAAACCTTTTCATAAGCCCCGGAAAGAATCAGGAGCCTTAGGCCCGGGTGTACTGCAGCTAAGGGGGAAGGGGGCCCTGGGTAGAGGCCAGGGAACCCGTCAGCCGCCCTGCACCGCACGGAACCGCCCTGCACAACCAGGAAGGGCCCGGCCCCGGATGCCAGCAGTGCCCAGGCTGGGACACCTGGTGTGAAGGAAGAGCCCGTCACGGAAACGCCTGGAAACCGCACTCCCGCAGCAACTGTAAGGCAGCGCTGGCCGAACATCGACTTGCGGTAATTAGCGCGGCGGAGGGGTTGAGAAGTTGATGAACACAGCACATACTTTCATGAGAGCATTCATAAAAAATCCAAATGTGTTTTTTCTCTTTTTCTCCAAATGGTGGATAGAGCACGGAACACATATTTTGTTCATAGTCAGCTATGCAGGCAACGGGCAACACTTCATTATTCAGACAAATTGGGGAAGTCCCATGGCGCCTCCTGCCTCGTGGTCAGCTTCTCATTATCTGGAAACAGGGCTCGCTGCTCAGCAGAGTGGCGTGGAGGCCCGCTGCGCGCTCCACCTGCCTGCTAAGGTGAGCAGGCAGGCGGACCTGCCCCAGGGTCGGTGTCCAGGCCGACTCTTCTGCAAGAGGTGTTGGGCAACGTGGAGTTGGAGGAGGGCTAGTGTTCGCTGGGGGCTCTCCAGAGAGGTAGAACCAACAGGGTGTGTGTGTCTGTGTTTGTTTGAACATGTGGAGGCGGGGCAGAGAAAGGGAGGGAAGGGGGAAGGAGGAGAGGGACAGAAAGGGAGGGAGGGGGAAGGAGGAGAGGGA